>SAYR01019691.1:0-12010 GCA_004382745.1 Argopecten irradians irradians
TTAGATTCTTTCCTGGTCAATTAAACTTGCATTTTTAAGTATAACATTTTATCTTTTCATACATTTACATCAACATAAAGCACTTTCTTACTTTGTAAATATCTAATTTTTATTCATTCATACACTTAAATTCACTTATCACATTGCACTTACATTCCCGCAGAATACTTTCTAAATTTCAAAACTTGCATTCCCACACATTACTTTCTTAATTGATAAAGTTGCATAAAGCTTAAGTGTTATTGTACAATGTAAATGTTATTATGCTATTGTTGATTTATAGAATTTTTGTCCCGGAAAGGTGATATGTAAGTAAAAATAATTTATTTGACTTATGGGCTGGATGAGGCTGCACTCAGTCTCATTATATTAGTGGCTACCTCAGTGACAGAAAGCAGTGGATTCGACTCGGTGTCATGGTCAGTGCCTTGAGGCTGGTCATGAAGGGTGTTCCTCATCCTCAGGGGTTCACAGTCGGTCCACTGATTTTTGATTTTTTTTCTCAATGACATTTTTAGCTTTTTAACGAACTGTGTATTGTAAAACTATGCTAACACACGATCCTACATTGTATGTATTAGCATGTATTTCGTCAAATTTTAACCTATGCTATATTCACCGGGGCTAATCGTACAAACGGGGCTACGCTATTTACGCTCGTGGAAACGCTTCTTTTACATAGAAAAATGTCGTCGGGGGAACGTACGTGATAACTATTTGCTCGGTGTTCAACTCATGGCCAATAATCCAAAAATACAAGTTGCCCACGGAACAGTAGAGTGTTTGGCCATACGTAGAAGCAAAATTTATGTTTTATTGTATTATACTTTGTCCTGTACTTCGCACACAGTATAGGCGGGTATGTCATATTATGGTTGAAAAGTATGATTTTTGTTATATATTCAAACATATATATATATCTAAACGAGAAACAGAGCTAAAACCGGATTCAGTTCATAAAATTATCGCAGATTTCAATGATTAGATGACTTTTTCTTGTTGAATGTTACTGTTATAACTATATTTTCTAAATTACGCACGCGAAAACGCTTACCAGCATAGTGAACAACATACAAGACAGCGGATACATTTTAGTTCCTAAATCATTTCTTCATTTTTCAGTAGAATAGTACGAGCTGCCCCTATCGCATGATCGAACAACTAACTTAAGGTTCTTATCTTTTTTCTACTTATTTTCTTCTTCGAAACGTCTCCCTTTAAACCGCCTGACACGAGGTATGATTAATTCCTATGGAATTGGAGGCGAATTAATAGTTTGATTAAAGGACTACCTAAGTCAAAGAAAGCAAAAGGTATGTGTTAATGATACCTTTTCAAGGTTGGGAAATATTGATGCTG
Organism: Argopecten irradians irradians; assembly: GCA_004382745.1. Taxonomy (NCBI): domain Eukaryota; kingdom Metazoa; phylum Mollusca; class Bivalvia; order Pectinida; family Pectinidae; genus Argopecten; species Argopecten irradians. The sequence goes on from SAYR01019691.1 coordinate 1,360, forward strand.
GGGTTCCACAAGGTTCCATCCTAGGCCCTCTATTATTTTTGTTATACATAAATGATATTGCAGATGTTTTTGACTCCGCGTCGCGTCTTTTTGCAGATGATACCTCTCTTCAATGTTCTTCCTCTTCTTGTTTCGAAATTCAAACAACTTTAAACAAAGACCTTGAATCATTAAACACCTGGGCAAAAACATGGCTGGTGTCTTTTAATCCAGATAAAACCGATGTTCTTTTTATTTCTAACAGTAATGAAATAAATGAATTATTAGAGTTAGAATTTAATGGTAATATTTTAGACTTTACCGACCGTCATAGGCATTTGGGTGTGGTATTCAATTCTAGTGCCAAATGAGGAGATCACGTAGAAGCAATGTATTCTTCAGAAATAAAAAAGTTAAATGTGCTGAGAAAATTGAATTTTTTAATAAAACCAGACGCTTTGCTCAGGATTTATCGCGCTTTTATTTTACCTGTATTAGAATACGCATGTGAATTATGGGATGGTTTTTCAAACTCAGACTAGGAAAATTAGAAAAAGTTCAAAAGGAAGCTGCTAGAATAATAACCGGTCTTCCCTCTTAAGCAAGTATCGATTCTCTATATTTTGAATCTGGTTAAGAATCTCTATCTTCTAGAAGGAAAAGGAAAAAACTTCATCTTCTCTACAAAATGCGCACAAATCAAACTCCTGATTTTCTTACTTCTCTACTTCCTTCTACCGTTCAAGATCAAGCTGCCTATCCATTAAGAAATAGAGATGACTACAATCTACAAACACTTCTTTCTACCCTCTACTCTTCGCTCTTAGAATAACTTAGAAAACTCTGTTAAGTCAGCAATATCATTGAGCCTTTTTAGAAATTCACTAAAACAGGTTTTTGAACCTTCTCCTTCTTACTTTGGCATTGGTGACCGGAAGTTAAATATATTGCATACAAAACTTAGACATCAATGTAGTTCCCTAAATTACGATTTGTTCAGGATAAACCTTGTGGAAACTCCATGCTGTAACTGTGGACATATTTGTGAGAGTGTACATCACTTTTTTCGAATGTAAAAATTATAATGTTGAAAGGAATTTGCTATTGGAAAGTCTAAATAATATGAATGTAAATGTTCCTATTGATTTAAATTTAATCTTGTTTGGAAATGAGGATCTGTCTCTGGAAAAAAACACAGGAATATTTTTATATGTTCAAAACTTTATTAAATTTAGCAAAAGATTTTAATATTAGACGAATACTTTTATTGTTATACACCTATCAGTTCTTTTCGATATCTCTTTTGTGTATTTTTGTGTTATCTAGAAATCGACTTAAATCAAGTTATTTTAGATATTATGGCTAGTTGGTACTAAGGCGACGATTGCTTATGGATTTGATGGAAGACCTGAACAGTTAGGAGAAAGATTTTAGGAGTGCGATGGACATTCTTTTAGAGGGAAGGCAAAGAACGAGATAATTAGTCCAACTGTTGCCGTAAATTATTATTTATTAATTAAGTCGATTTAGTATTACAATTTTAAGACATTGTATTTTCTCCTTCTCCTTACCCCCCCCCCCCCCCCCCCCGCCTCTCTCTTTCTCTCTCCCTCTCTCTCTGTCTCTCTCTCTCTCTCTCTCCAAAGTGTTTTTATTTACTATTTAATCATATTTATATATTTCATTACTTTGCGAATCATGTTTGTATTCGTTCTGTATTTTGGAATCCTTTTGTATTTATTTGCAATGAAATATGTTAAATCAAATATGATTAAGGCTCTTAGCGACCGGGTTAATATGACCGGTAGGGTGTGTTGCTTGATGTCTTCGGTAATATACTTATATCACTATATACCACAGCCTTCCAAACCACGCAGCATGCACATGGGAGGCCGCCCTTGTATTACCCTGGCTATTAATGATCAACCAAACAAACAAAATCAAAAGGGTTTTTTATGTAGGTATATATTCGCGCAATATTTTGCTGATAACATAACGTATATTCTAAAGTATAGTTTTTCTTGGTTTGATATTGCAGAAACTATTTTTTTTTAATTTAAGCATTTTCATACAGTCAAGTATGTATATAAACCAATAAGGTATTAGACAATCTTCAAATCATCTGAGCAAAGATTTACTATACTATATCGGTTTATCATGTGTTTTGAATTGGAATGCAGTGTATAAAGAATAAATTCAGTCACGTTTTTGCATTGTAATCTAACTTATTCTGATTTTATAGCCAACTGAAAACAGTTCAACGCTTCATCTGTGAACAGCGATACAAAAAATTTGGGGAACATTCTCGTTTATACATATTGAACCAATCACATTCTAAGCATGCATTATTTAAGATGACGGATAATCGTCTTAGAACTTGGAACTCTCAAACGAGAAGTACCAGATGAACCGGTTTCGTTCCAACGGAACGTCGTATTCAATTTTACGGAACGTCAGATTCGATCGAAAAAATGGAAACGGTCCTCTAATTGGGACATATGTTGCTAGTCCAATTCTTGGGACTATCATACTTAAACGAACTTGATATGTTTCCATAAGAAAAGATAAACTAGATTCGAACATTATATACATATCTGTTGTCATGGAAATTACTTTCGATTGAAATTATATTTCAAGAACTAATATCCACTGCCTTGTATCATTAATTTTTAAGTGTTCCATATGCATACAGCTATACAAATCCGTAGCGTTTTCGCATCCGTAATTTAGACAAGAGGCCCAAGGGCCTTAACGGTCATCTGACTATCTTGGCAATAGCTGTATAGGAAAATAGTTAGATATGGTGCAATGGTAGCCATCTTCAATCTGGGATCAACCAGAGATATAACAACACTTTGACAAGATCATATCAGCTATGTTTCAAGTTTCAGTTAAATTGCACCGGTAGAACTTGAGAGAAAAAGTTCAAAATGTGTTTTCAAGATGGCATCTGTGGCAGCCATCTTGGATCATCTGAAGCAGCCATCTTGGATTTTGGATCGACATAAAATATAACGACGGCTTGGTCGGGACCATGTCAGGATCATTTCATGCTGGTGTCAGCTTAATCACACATCATTGACCCCTGTGACCTTGAAAGAAGCTCAAGGACATTCATTTTTATAACTATGGTAACCCTTCATCCCAGCATGCCACCAGCAAAATATAAGCATCCTGGACTTTTGGGTTAGTTAACAAAAATTGTTCAAAGAATTTAGCCTATTTGACCCCTGTGACCTTGAAAGTAGGTCAAGGTCATTAATTTTCACAACTTTGGTAGCCCTTCATCCCAGCATGCTACAGGCAAATTATGAGTACCTTGGACCTTTTGGTTAGTTAGAAGAAGTCGTTCATTAGCCTATTTGACCCCTTTGACCTTCAAAGTAGGTCAAGGTTATTTATTTTCACAACTTTGGTAGCCCTTTATCCCAGCATGCTACAGGCCAAATATGAGTACCCTGGATCTTTCGGTAAGTTAAAAGAAGTCATTCAAAGGTTTTAGCCTATTTGACCCCTGGTGACCTTGACAATACGTCAAGGTAACTAATTTTCACAATTTTTGTAGCCCTTCATCTTAGCATGCTACGGGCCAAATATGAGTACCCTGGACCTTTCGGTTAGTTAGAAAAGTCGTTCAAAGATTTTACCCTATTTGACCCCCGGTGACCTTGACTACTGGTGACCTTGACAGTAGTCAAGGTCATTAATTTTCACAAATTTTGTAGCCCTTTATCCCAGCATGCTACAGGCCAAATATGAGTAACCTGGACCTTTTTGTTAGTTAGAAGAAGTCGTTCAAATATTTTAGCCTATTTGACCCCTGTGACCTTGAAAGTAGGTCAAGGTCATTTATTTTCACAACTTTGGTAGCCCTTCATCCCAGCGTGCTACAGGCCAAATATGGGTACCCTGGACCTTTTGGTTAGTTAGAAGAAGTCGTTCAAAGATTTTAGCCTATTTGACCCCCGGTGACCTTGACAGTATAACAAGGTCATTAATTTTCCACAACTTTTGTAGCCCTTTATCCCAGCATGCTACAGGCCAGATATGAGTACCCTGGACCTTTTGGTTAGTTAGAAGAAGTCGTTCAAAGATTTTAGCCTATTTGACCCCTGTGACCTTGAAATTAGGTCAAGGTCATTTATTTTCACAAATTTTGTAGCCCTTCATTCCAGCATGCTACAGGTTAAATATGAGTACCCTGGACCTTTTGGTTAGTTAGAAGAAGTCGTTCAAAGATTTTAGCCTATTTGACCCCTGTGACCTTGAAAGTATGTCAAGGTCATTTATTTTCACAACTTTGATAGCCCTTCATCCCAAAATGCTACAGGCCAAATATGTAGTACTTTGGGCTTTACGGTTATTGAGAAGAAGTTGTTTGAATGAAAAGTTTACGCACGGCGCACGGCGGACGCACGGTGCATGATGACTATAGGTCATCCTGACCCTTTGGGTCAGATGACCTGAAAATGTAGTTATAACAGTAACATTCAACAAGAAAAGTCACATAATCATTGAAGTCTATGATAATTTAATGAACCAAATCCAGTTTTAACTCCGTCTCTTGTTCATATATATATATATATCTGTTTGAATGTATAACAAAAATAACACTTTTCAACCATGATATGACATACCCGCCTATACTGTGCGCGAAATACAGGACAAAGTATCATACAATAAAAGATAAATTTTGCTTCTACCCATTGGTGAAACACTTTACTGTTCCGTGGGCAACTTGCATATTTGGATTCTTGAACGTGGATTGAACACCGAGCAAATATTTATCACATACGCTCCGCTAGACGACAATTTTTCTATGTAAAAGAAGCGTTTCCACGAGCGTAAATAGCGTAGCCCCGTTTGTACGATTAGCCCCGTTGATACGATCCTTGTCTAGCGATATTTTTAGTTTTATTTGTAATGTACATATGTATGTAGCATAGAACATTTCGTACAGTATCATTATCATTTAAGCTTTGTTTTCTTAATATGTCCCATGGTAATGATGGTATGTATCTAGTATACATGTATATGTTTTACATCTAAATTATTTTACTTTACATTATTATTAATTTTTTTTATACAATTTCATTTGTTATTAAATGCTTATATAATTGTTTGTGGTACGAATAGCTCGACAGAGATAATCTTATTCCATTTTATGTATAAGACACTCAATAACACTCTTTTTATGTCCATCGCCACCTTGAAAATTACGACATGCCTTGTTACAATACTTACTTGATTCTATACTGATGTGCATTTAAGTGTTTTTTGTGGAGTTTGTTCTATTCTAAGCTCATTGTACGGTCTTTTCATTTAATTTGTTATCTTTATATTGTTCTTAATAGAACAAAAACGTAAATGTAACCATGTTCAAGTACGGATGTCGTGTGGGGATTCAACTTAAAGGCTGACTGTAATTCATATATAAACCGATTAACCATCACAATGCATATCGATGACGTAATAATGGTAATCGATCGAATATATTTCGTATTTAAAACAATACATTTGTTCATTTTGCTGCTTTCACCGGTGGCGATTTCGGGAAAGGCAGTGTGACATGTATTTGGATTAAAATAGATTAAATGTTAATTCCAATAACACAGGTCGTCTCATGTTTCCTGCCGTCGTCGTAATTGCCGTGCACCAAACGTTGAAATGAAGGGAAGCTTTCATTTATTTTTGTTTTGTAACCTTATCTTAGGCCTTCATTTTTTCTCTGATTTTGTTTATTCTGACTATTGTTTTTGTTGAGGTCAAAGTCAATAAAATACATTTTTAATGTAGGGAGAAAAATATCTTTTAATGTAGGATAACATATATTTTTTATGTAAAAGGAGAAATATTTTATCTTTATTCAAATACCGCGATATCCATGTTCCAAATACTACAGACCTACACGTGGTTGGCATTTTGTGTACCTCTCAACTACACGTGTTTTATATGTATAAATTTATATTAGGGAAAAAATCTAATAATATAGGCAGGTCTAGCGACTTCGGGAAAGGCAGTATAACTTAAGTCGTAGAAGTTATCATTTAAAGGCCCACCATCTTTCGATTTTCAAAATGGGAATGTAAATCCAGATCGGTAACTTTGTGGAGTCGCAAAATGTTTTAACTTACTGTTAATCGTACACTTATTATACAGTCTCATTAAAATAAATTTAATACTAATTCCCATAACGTGGGTCTTATGTTTTCCGCCGTCGTCCTATGAGTGCGCCAGACAGTAAAACTTCACTGATCGTTTATGCAGGGAATCTATTCATTTGTTTATTTTGTATCTTATTGTTTTTGAGAAACCTTTAATTGTTGTTTCAGAAAAGCAGTGGGTCTTTAATTATATATGTTTAAAACGTTTTGGTCAGTGAAGTCATAGCTTATGTGATAATTTGTTGCGGTGACCTTTCTATTGGTATGTTCTTTTAACGCTTGGGGTCTTTCCGTAGTTAACCGTAGCACTATAAAAAGGGCAACAGTTCCACTATAAAAGAAGACACAACACGAACATACCGCAGTCTCCCAGTAAACTCACCTCGCACAACATACACGCAACACACCGCATACATGGGAGGCCGTAGACGTTGGATCGTAGAGGACCGTACATTTGACATTGGAGTTACAGTAGAAAAAACCCATGGAAGGCCAGAGATTTTAAACATGCTTAAAATTTGGCTACGGCATTTCAATCGTGAGAGACTGTGGATATACCTAACTTACATGTAACCGCAGTAGACCGTGAGAGACCGTAGATATGTATACCTTACTTAACCTTAGTAGATCGCGAGAGACCGTGGACATTCATGTACATTACTTAACCGTAGTAGACCAAGAGACACAGTGGATATACCATACTTAACTGTAGTAGACCATGGACATAACTAACTTAACCGTAGTAGACCGTGATGATACCTTTCTTAACCATAGTAGATCGTGAGAGACCATGAATATACCTTGCGTAAACTTAGTAGACCATTAGAGAACGTGGACATACCTTTCTAACCTTCCTTAACTGTAGTAGACCGTGCGATACCGTGGATATACCATACTTAACCGTAGTAGACCAAGGATATACCTTACTTAACCATAGTATACCGTGGATATACCATACTTAACCGTAGTAGACCGTGGATATACCTTACCTAACCGTAGTAGACCGTGGATATACCTTACTTAACCGTAGTAGACCGAGGATATACCATACTTAACCGTAGTAGACCGAGGATATACCATACATGTACCATACTTAACCGTAGTAGACTGTGGATTTACCATACATGTACCTAACCGTTGTAGACCGTAGTCATACCTAATTTAAACGTAGTAGACCGTTAGAGACCGTGGATACACTTTAATTAACCGTAGTAGATCAGTTAGCCGCAGTTAACCATACAGTACTACTACGTACGTACGACAAGCCAGGCCTGCAATGTTTACAATATACTAGTAAGGTCAAAGTCCTTCCTTATTATGACTATACTTGACAATTAAGTGGCCTGTTATATTGACACTTCAAATTCATTTTTCTTCATTGACATACTGATGTATAATTTGCTACAAAATTAACGTACGTATAAGGCAGTATACATGTATACGTGCCTACGTACATGGAGTACAATTACTGATGGCGTCAAGATGTTAGGCTTAAACGTCTTTCTAGTGTAACGTTGAATATTTTAAAGCATTGAAATGAAATTTTATTCGTAATCCATTGTATAATAAATAAATAATGTTAATAAACCATGGAGCGAAAACACGACGGCGACGGAGCGAAAGTTTCGTCGCTCCTTCGCCGTTGTTTTTTCGCTCCTTCGCCGTCGTGTTCTCGCTCCTTCGCCGTCGTTTTTTCGCTCCTTCGCCGTCGTGTTCTCGATCCTTCGCAATGGAGCGAAGGAGCGATAACTGAAATTTTGCCTTAAAACTGTGTTCCGTTGGGGCCAAATTTCAATTATCGCTCCTTCGCGTAAAGGTCGAAAGAGCGAAACACGACGGCGATGGAGCGAAGGAGCGAAAACAGGACGGCGATGGAGCGAAGGAGCGAAAACACGACGGTGAAGGAGTGATGAAACTTTCGCTCCATCGCTATCGCCGTCGTGTTTTCGCTCCTTGCTCTATCGCCGTCGTGTTTTCGCTCCTTCACTCCATCCCGTTCGGATGCTCAACAAAATGTTTATAGGTACGCATGTGCAGTATATATAACATAATGGCGGCACCTGGCCCGATTTACTAAATACAATGTTATTCATTTGGAGTGCATCCAAATTAATGCAATCATAGCAACAAACATTTTTCAAAAATAATGATAGTATATATTCTATTTTTTTCAAACTGTATATTGTTTTTCAGCTAAATATGTTATACATTTTGCCACTTTCCACATGACTGACAGAACCACAAAGTACAGGTCTTAGTTCTAATACTAATATTTATTTTGCATATTTACAATTAGTTAAGCGCCGTGTTAAAATATGAATATACTCTATAAAAAAAGCCTTTTATCAAGTTTTTTTTTAAATACACCTCTACTTTTTCATTATGTTGTCTCAAGAAGAATGAATGGTGTAATACCATAACTATTTAAATGTCAGAGAAGAAATTTCGATTTTAGAAACGATGTGAATAGTGAATATAAGTTGTAAAATGTAATGAAAGAACATTTCCATTTCACATCTGTTTCTTTATCCAGTTCATTAATATACATAAATGATTAATTAACATCAGTTTATTTTACTCTGCCTTACAACTAACAAGTATATACCAGGTATATATAAAGAGCGATCAATCATGACACATCACCAAGACAGCAAAAGCGATAGCAAGATTTTTTTTGGTTTTGTTTTTTTTGTTATTTTTCTTATATACTGTATAATATATATATATTTATATATATATTAGTGATTTCGCAGCATAAATTTCCTTCATTGGCAGGAATAAGACATTTAATCTAGACTATTCCTATACATGTGTAATAGTTCTGGATCAGGAGTAGGTACAGTAGTTTATCAGTAACTTTGATATCCCTGTCTTGTCTTGTATTTGTCTGCATGCTCCTGGAGTAAAGAAATGATTATGCAAACTATTATAAAAACGTTTGTAAGCATTTTATAATACTTGTTTTATAGCTGATACCTACTAGACAATAAATCTGAACCGTATAAAATATCAAATTCTCAGCTAGATATTGTTTTTATAGACATTTGAAGGTCTTTCTGAAGGGATTTTTTTTTCACGTCTTTTTTACATGTACATATAAAAGTCTTTCTGAAGGGAATTTTTTCACGTCTTGTGAACGGGACGGTAGATATTTAGAATAGCAGTTATATTTGTTTAGGACAAAAATAATATATAAATGCATAAATACGCATAAAATAACTGGAATTCTACAAAAAAAGTATTGACAATTGTGCCCGAGTGATTTTCTGAGGCACTTAGCCCGAGTTAGCCCGAGATACTCTGGCCCTGACACCAGACTTAGACATTATGACAGAAAGATAGACATCTATCTGTCATACTGTCTAAGTCTGGTGTCAGGGCCAGAGTATCTCGGGCTATGAGGCACTGTGCTCCCCTAGAGCACATAGGCATCATTTCGTACCCGGCCGAAAGGTACAGTATAGTAGGCCCACAGGCGTTTGACTTTATAGACATTTTTCTTCTATATGTAAATGTATATTAAATGCTGACACAGTAATAGAGAGCAAAACGTCTGTTGTAGGCCGGGTACGTATATTCGTTCTAAATGTACACATGTAAAAAATGTCTGGTACGTATATTCGTTCTAAATGTTCACATGTAAAAAATGTAACTACATATAGCTATAGATTAAATAGATATTTTACACATTGATAATTTACTGCATTTGATAATTGCATTTAGAGATAATGTAATATATAACAATATAAATGTACTTACATGACGTCATTATAACGTTGCGTTTCGACCAAGACGTCAAGATGGCAGACAGGCTGTTGTGTACGGGGATGGAAGCAAATGATGCTTTTCTATAGAAGACACTTCAGTCATGTTCTATATTGATTTACTTCCAATCTTCATGAAGCTGAATCCCGTTCACAGATTTCTGCGACAATTCATATGTTGTACTTTTAATGTAACAACCTGGTGTGGAAATGAAGATAGCGTTGTGAGGTATCGCTTGACGTGCTTCTGTTACGATGACATGAAAAACGGTATCAAGTTAGATGATGTACTAGACCCATTATGGCCTGGTTGAGAGGGCACTATTGCCTCATAGTATTGTCTCGTGATGACATAGTGCCCTCGCCTTCGGCTCGGGCACTATTCCATCCCTCGACAATACTATGAGGCAATAGTGCCCTCTCAACCAGGCCATAATAGATAAATAGGCGTGATCAACATGCATCTTATATCTCATCATTTGAAACGAGGCCCTGCGGCCCGGCTAGTCACCAGACAGTTTGAGTTTGCTGTTAATTATAAAGTGATCGAAGTTACACGATTTCTATGTGTTTCATGTTAGCCTTCCTTCTAGTGTCACATACATGTGCACCGAGTCTATATTATCATGTTAAATATTATGACCGAAATTTTATCTAGGCACTTCACGGATTATACCAGAAGCCTGATACTGAGTATCATGAAGAAGCCGCTTAACAGTGTGTCCTTTCGTAAGACCAATTAAC
>SAYR01019715.1:0-16982 GCA_004382745.1 Argopecten irradians irradians
GACACAATTTGTTTTTCTTCAAAAATTTCATCGTTTCCAAAAGTGAATTAAAAGCCTTTTAATACGTCGCTGTGTTATTATTTTCAAACTGTCGGCAAGTCCGCGCATTGATAACACTGTTACTGTGAAGCGGCGCGTGACACTGCAGACACGCCATTTGTAAAACGAGCTGGATTCGTCAGTTGGAAAAGTTAAATGTGCATCCGTGGAATACGAAGTTAGTTAGCATCCCCGTGGAAGTATAATTAGACATAACGGACGAGGAATACGCTTTGTTTTCATCCAAGGCACCGACATTCGGCATCAGGCTAGTACTAGACCTAACTTCGTCAAGATTACGTGTGACTGTGTGGGAAGGTTGTAACACACATGGTCGTGGGACGATTTTAGAATTTGAAGCTGAATTTTGAGGAGTTTCGCTAGATGCCAAGCAAGACAGTGTATTGGACAACGACTTCTTTTGTTGATCAGAACATGTTCGATTGTAGGATCGTATAGCAGCTTCTGACCTGTGTCTAGACATGAACATGATATGCCGAGCTTCAAAGCCCGAGTCGTTCATGGCAGTAATAGCTGTCGCGCGGAGGCAGTGTGCAGTGTATTTCTTTACACCGCTGTGTGTGCAAATTTCTGGCATGAAACCGACGAATGTTCTTGGAGCAAGTGGTTTCTTAGTGTACCAAATTGCATTTGGGGGAGCATTCTTGTGAAATTGATTGAACAACATTTCTGCTGATGGGTCAGTTTTATCTATCAGTAATTTCAACAATGACACGGGACAAAACTGGCCGGCAGACGGGACAGCATTTTTTTTTTGTGTGTTTTCATCCTCAGATTTTGAAATACCTCCAGTGTGATTTTTTTGGTGAGTTAAGTGCCTGAGGGTCACAAATTTTCCGTTTTCGTCTTCGGAAAACGCAAATGAATCTAACCGCCATCTAATCTAAGCCCACGAGAAACGAAATGTAACGCCAAATTAAACCAAACCGCCTGTCGGAGGATGTAAGGAGAATTAAGGGACCCTTGCAGGTAAGTGCTGATTTTTTTTCATGTCATTTTCAGGTATTACTTCTTCGTGTTTTGTTGCTCTGGATGCCCCTGTTGTCATTCGGACTTTTAATAGGCCATCAAGGGTTTTATTTGCGGGTTTAAACTGTTTGTCTCTATCAATATCTCTTTTCAAGTCTTGTAAATGACGGTTGATGGCGTTCTAATGTTTATCATGGTGTTCTTATGGTAGACTTCAGCTTGTTTTTCTGTCAATTTTTTGTTTCTTTTTTGTACATTTCTATGCGTAGCTTCACAGTAGAATTTTTTTAGTTTGGTTGCCAGGTTTTCTGCAGTGATGTCATCAGGGCTTTTTCTCACTGCTTTGGGAATAGGGACTGTGGCTTTGAATTTGGGAAAATTTGAGAAAAAAACCAGGATTTGGGGAAAATTATAAAATATGAAATAAAGCATAACAAATAAGATTTTTTATTTTCAGTGTAGTTTATGTACTTTTCTGAAGCCAATTCACAAAAATTTAAAGTCTTAACCAACTAAAGTTCATGCAATTTTTTGGGAAAGTTTTCAAGAAATTTCTATTTTAAATTAAGGCTTGAATTGGGAAAAATTTAGAGGCTTTGCCATAGGCAATGGGGCCGAATTTCGGTCCCAAATCATGTTGAAAAAAAGCCCTGGTCATGCATATCTGTGGTATGCTCATATACCTCGTTACTCCAGTCTGCAGGGAGAAAAAACAAAAAAACAAAGTTTATATTACTTTTCTCCTGTGTAATCGGTATTACTTGATGATTGCGATATAATTGAAAATGCAATTACTTGTAATTTCCGAAGCTGTTCCGGCGTTTTACACGGGTTAAATTTTAACAACACCGAGAGAGAACAGCTGGATACCAGGTTTCTGCGATTTTTTTTTTTTTTTCATTTTTTAACTCCTTTTTTATTTATTGCAGTTTTACACCTTTGATCAAAGCTTACCTTGGAATATTTTCATTCATTACAAAGTGTTCTTTTGAGTACTTTTCGCTTGAGCGGATATGGTAAACTCTTCAATTTCTTCTTCTGAGAAACTTTTAAATCTTGGCTTAGGCGCCGGCATAGCAGGTAATCCTGGCTGGGGAATCTGGATGTCTTCGCTCTGTCTCAAATCTCTCAATATTTTCTCAATTTCTATGTTCGAAGCATTATCGGATACCTCAATAACAATGTTACTTGAAAACAACTCATCAAAGGAATCTTCATCACTAAAACTGAGCCCATCCGGCAAAGGGACATTGGACTGACCAATGTCCATGTCTTTAAGACTCTCATCAGTGTCCGACATATTTTGCTCCATGATCATGATGATTGTTGAGCAGACGATTCTTTTTATGTTGATGATGGGCATGCGTCGGAAAAATGTTATTTTTTTAATGGTTTAATATTATTTATAGAACTTTTTGTGTGTTGTGGTACATATGGTGTGTGTTTGTTATGAAAGGGGAGCTCATAGTACATGTGTTTTTGTTTTGATGAAATCTCGTTGGAGCGTGAAGTAAACAAAGAAGTAGCCAGGGGCCATTTTGATTGTAATTTTCATCCGCCTAACTATGCTTGTCGTTGCTATGTTACCTGACCCGACTTCAGTGATATGAATACAGACTCGTTTTACTATGCCAAAGAAGACCAATATGTAAATATAAAACAGTATATTCACTATTTCAGCAACGTTATATTTTAAACATGCAAAAACGAAGGGCGAACGCTCAACTCATGCTAGGTTTACACTATGTTCCCGGCAGCCATGACAGCCCCCTTTCAGACCACCTTGGGCTAAACGTGACCGCAAGACAACGTGAGACAGCGCAGAAGGACGTGATAGACAAACGTAAGCGGTCGTGAATACCGTAGATGCCGTGTCAGATTTTTAAACTGTCAAAAAATTTGTCACGGCAGTCACGGTACAGATGGTGAACGCCACGGGACGTAATGAAACGGGATTGACGCAACAAAACGTAACAGCGCGTTAGAGGCCGTTACAAAACTTCCAGACGGTCCGTGGTGGAACGGGCAGCAAGCACGTTCCCCGGAATCTCGCGGTGATTTCAAGTTTTGTGACGTTCTGTTGCGTTTTTCTACGTTTTATCACGGTTGATGCAGATTGGCTGCACGTTTTGTGTCGTTTTGTACAGGTTTGTCAAGGTTTTGACGGCAAGCCAAGGTGGAATATAGCCGTGTCGATGCGTTTTGTCAATTTTATTGATTTTTTAAACGTTTGTTTGTTGTATAATATTGTGTGTGTGATTGACATTAACGTCTTATCAACAACAAGGATCATTTAAGGGTTGTTTTTATTAAACGGTCCATCTATGGCCATTGCCATGTGCTAACTCGGCGTCTTAACATACTTTGACGAATCTGGAACCTATACGACATACGTAGGCCTATGAAAAGACAGAAGTGATACTTGTTTCTTTTATTAATTAACATCTTATTAACAGCTATGGTCATGTAAGGACGGCCTCCCATGTATCCGGTGCGTTGCGTGTATGTTGTTCAAGGTGCGTGTTGTGTCTTCTTGTATAGTGGAACTGTTGCCCTTTTTATAGTGCTATTGATAGTAGTTGGGTTTGATTTAGGTTGTGTGAAGTTGGCTCGATATACAACATTCAACATTCAAATATCGTTGGCCAAAGAGCGGAATTTTGAATGTTGCGCAGCTCGACATACGACATTCAACATTCAGAACTTATATATAACTGACAAACGAACGGACTTTTGAATGTTGTGCAGCTCGACATTCAACATTTAGAATTTATGTATAACTGACAAACGAACGGACTTTTGAATGTTGTGCAGCTCGACATTCGACATTCAACATTCAAAACTTATGTATTACTGACAAACAAACGGACTTTTCAATGTCATGCTCGACATTCGACATTCAACATTGTGTAGCTCGTCATATGTCATTCAACATTCAGAATCTAATACTGGAAAACATGAAAGGATTTTAATTATTGTGCAGTTCGACTTTCGACATTCAACATTCAATGATTAATTTTAATTTTGCTGTAATTATGATGAAGTTTTTGTTACTGGAATTCGACTGTTATAAGGAATTTGTTTCATTTTGTATCAATTTTTCATAGTAATTATATTTCTTATTAGTGGCTAGTCACATATTCAGCTAAATCGTAAGCTACGTAATTACAAATTATTGGATGTGTTGGTGTCCATGTGAAAATGATTCTGATTGGTTGATTGAACACGTGATTGCAGAACGAATTACATTAGTAGATTCCGCCCTGCTCAGGGGTATAAAAAGAGGTATCTGCTGGCGACATGTTCTTTATCCTCGTAAAAGGAAGTCACAGAGACGAGGTATGAAGAAATGTTTGTAATTTCACTGTGGTATTTAGTCAGAGTATTTGAGGTAATGTTTACTAAATAATGAATGATTTACGGTACGAGCCGTCATAATCTTAGACATAGAGCAATACAATTTAACGTAAGCGTGTGTAGCGTTTTGTGTCATGCATGCATCCTATTCACATGTGCCACAGTCAAACCACAGGCGCACCCATCTCGTTTTAAGAACTCTTTCGGGGGCTAGTAAACTTCATTATTGGGAAATATGGCGACTGTCGCCCGTCGTATCAAAATTGAAACGCAAAATCATCAACTAAATAGATTATCTTTAAAATTTAGTGTTCAAACATTGTGAAATCAATTTTGTGAACGAGTTGCTTCCCCTACGCGAAAAGTTGAAGACGCGGTGAAACTCGACTGTGCAATAAAGAAACAGAGAAGTTCGAACAACTCAATCCTCGCTCTACAGAAGAATTTAGTTGGCAATCAATCCATTGGTATGGCGTTTACATCATTGAGAAAATAAGGAGAATTGAGCTTAAAATGCTGGATGAATGTTTGTGTTGATTTTAATTTGTGATACTTGTAATATTACGGCAAGTCTGATTACTATTCACTGTTGAGATAGCACTGAACCTACTGTTTTCATCCTCGACATTCCAGGGGTTCCGATGACTATCTGTTCAACTAGAAGCAACAGAACAGAACAGGTAATTCAGTCCTTCACCAGAAGTTCACCAAAAGAGCCGTATAACGGTACACTGTGGTCGACTGTTTGGTTTCGATGTTAGGAGTCGCTCTGTCTCTGTAGTCTTTAAAGTAAATGTTAACTTGTCTGTGATTGGTCAAATGTTTTCTGTTAAACTGCTCCAATTTTACTATGATAGTGATCGGAACCCCTTGAGTATCGAGGATGACTGTTCTAAGCGAATATATTGTTGATTTATGAACGAGACTAATTCACGTACCACGTGATACCTATGACAGACAGACAGACAGACAGACAATCTTTATTTCCTCTTAAAGAGATTTACATGGTCATTTCATGTCAGAAGTTATTTACAAATCAATTAAACAGTTCATATCTTGAATCATTCTATGTATAAAATCTGAGACAGTTACAACTGGCCATCGTTCATCGTCAAGTAAAATGTCTTGTTTACTGCCGAGTAGAAAGAAACATTTCTCATGATCTTCTAAATTGTCAAATTTGACGTATTCATAAACATCCAAGTAGTTTACCAGAAATTCTAGCATTTTATCTCGTGTTTCGAATAGACAGTAGCACTGTATAAGGAAGTGAACAGTTATATTATCGGTTAATTTGTTACATAATTTACAGAGCACTGGTCCTTTTTCATGACGATAGCTGAGCTTGATCATTTCACTTAGTTGCCATGTGTAGTTCGGATACTTTAATGCTAGAGTCCAAAGAGGATTTGGGCCATAGTTTTGGTGAACCGAGGCGTAGATTTGAAATGATTCCAAATGGACAATTTCACCAAGCCATTTGGTTTGATAAAAGCTTTGCACAACATTTTTGCAGAATGATTTCCAGGAAAAGCGAGATGGTTGGAAGCCTTCAAAAATGTAGTCAAATAGGCTGTCTGTAATGTCAAACTTGGAAGCAATAGCGAATATATCAAATACAAAGCTTTTTTCGTTTAATGACTTCTTGCCGAAAGCAAACGCGCATAAGCGTACTATAAATAGTAGTTTCCAGACAAATAAACTACTTGCGGAGCACAATTTGTTCCAGAAAATCAGTTTTTTCTGCTCAACTTCTCCACATATGTCGAGCATTCCAAGCGCCCGGGTTGTAGCTAGAGTCGGCGATGTTTTTTCGAATCCTTGACACCGTCGTGCAGCATATCGTTGTGTCTTGCGTAGATCCTCTTGTGATTTCAGAGTAGGTGCTCCCCAGAGTTCTGAGCCGTATAAAATCACCGGCTGAACGATGGTTTCAACCAATTTTGAGCTGGTGATTGGATTCATACCACCATCATGTATTCCTACGCTGATTAAAGAGTTCAGGGATCGCCGTCCTTTTGCACACGACCGCTTAATATCTTCATCACATTGAAGGGTTGGAGTAAGGATGATCCCGGCATACTCTTTTTGTGTTACCCAGGCTATTTTTTGATCACCCAATTTACACTGTATTTCTGGGGTGAACTTTTTACGACTGTTACAAAATCGAAGAAGCGAACTTTTAGTAGAGTTGTAGTTTAATCTCCATTTACATGAGAATTCAAACACAATGTCAAGTAGACGTTGAATATTGCCGACTGAACAGGATAGCAGTAGCGTATCATCAGCTAGAAAAACTGACGGTATGTGGATATCATGGATGTGTAGACCTAGCAATGAGGAATCAAGATTTGAGATTAGTTCATCAATCATTATCAGAAACATCCAAGATGACAGAGTCCTACCTTGACCGACGCCTTGCATGACCTTGTACGGCTCTCCTCTTTTACCCTCGTATAGGACACAGGCCGAAACGTCTTCGAACGAATTCTGAAGCAACCGCCAGATTTTTCCGTTGAAACCTAGATGGTAAAGTTTATAGAGCAGACCGTTGACCCATACGCTGTTGAACGCTGTAGCGTTGTCTAGGAATGCCGCAAAAACAGTTGTGCTGATTTCAAAGTAATGGAAAACGGCTTCTCTCACGGTAAACGCTGCAGTAATACTACCACAGTTCGAACGGAATCCTTGTTGCAGTCTATGCGGGAAATTTATTCTGTCACAAACCACAGAAATTCTTTTGAAGAGAACTTTTTCGAGAAGCTTCTGAAGAACAGGAGTCAGGGTAATATCCCTATAATTATTTATATCAACCCTGGATTTTTTTCCACCCTTGAATAGAGTGATAACAATTCCATGCTTGAAAGACGGCGGATAACTTTCAAACTGCACTATTAAGTTGAATAACTCCGTTATGCGTTGTAATAGTAACGTTCCACCATAGCGTAAATGTTCTACTATCAGGTGATCATGGCCGCCGGCTTTATCATTTTTCATTTCTTTAAGGGCTGACGAAACCTCCTTTGTAACGATGTACTCCCGACATACTGTATTTGCATTCGTATTGGAATCTGTACGCATGCGGGTTACTTCCGACTCTATGTAAAGTTTGTGAGTTTCATCGAAAATAGGTTTAGTCGAGAATTGCGCGAGCTCACTGTAATGTGCTGTCCATGCAGCTCGATTAATGTCCGGATCACGAGAAATTTCACCATTTACTTTTTTTTCTGAAGACTCTCGTCTCGTTATTTTTCGCGCACGAACAGCACGGTAAAATGTACCCGAGTCAATTTCTGCAGCTTGTTGTAAGCTCTGAAATTTGGACTGTTCATATTCATGGCGTGCTTGATCAAGTTCCCGCCTAAAGTCTCGTTTACAACGCTTGTAATCACGATAAGACTGAAATTGGGATCCACGTGGGCGACCATCTTGTATCCACACTACTCGTCTTTCCCGCATTGTTTTGTGAAATGCTTTTACTTGGCCAGCGTTCCAGTAAGGTTTTAAGTAGGGCCGATATTTCTTAGAAGGTAGTGTGTCCTTTGAAGCAGTGCGTGTGGCTTCTACGATACTATTAACTAAGCATTGAAGATGATCAACACTAGCAGTGTCTGTATTTCGCGGAAAGGGTTCACGTAATAAGGCAGAGACTTGTGACGAATATCTTGTTAGTTGAGCAGCTGAACATTTTTTCCAGTTTACGGCGTATGGGTTACCTGCGTGTTCACGCACGAGAAGAGGTGTACGATAGCGAATGCGTATAGGCAAATGGTCGGATACATTAAGGTAATTATCTTCAAGAGTTGAGCATTCTTCAACACAGTCCACTCTTCGTGATTCAATGAACATGTGATCTATGAGTGACCCATTACCAGTTTTTGACACAAATGTTGACGTTCCACCGTTGGCCCACGCTTGAGAGTTTATCGATACAAGGTCCTTGTCAACGATGAAAGGTTCTAAAATCTCACCTCTATCGTTTGGTCTCAGATGATTTTTACTTCCAAACTGTTTACTTATCTGTGCGTTGAAATCTCCAGCAATTATTACGTGTCCGTATTGTGAGTATTTATCGAATAAGTCCGAGAAGTGTTCAAGTGTTTCTTTATATACACCAATTGACACATTGGTGGACGGCATTAGGGTTCCGATAACAAAGACATGTGATCTGTTTTCCAATTGCAATGAACAGCATATGACTCTATCATTACACTCGCTCTCGATAGGGCATACGTTTATCTCTTTACGCCATAGTATAGCCTCTGTTACAGACTCTGCGTTCTGGCTCTAATAAGATCCTAGTATCACTTAAACCGTAAGATTTAAAATTTGAGTCAATACTTTGCAAAAAATTCATTTGTTCCGGCAAGAGCCAATGCTCCGTCACAACAGCAATGTCAGTCTCTTTGAGAAGTTCAGAGAGCAGCGGGGTGCCGTACATGATTCCATGGATGTTCCAGCATACCAACGTGAATATGCAATAAAGGAGCGTCGGGTATTTACACACATATGGAGGCTTCATTGTCATGACGATCGGTGGGAACGCGACGTACCATCAAAACGGTTTCGATATTCCCATTCCCGAACGAGAACATCTTTAGGCCAGAATGTGGGGTCAGTAGCCGTTACAAAGTCACATTCGCGGACGTTTAATCTGGCTGTGTAGGTTGGTTCATCTCCACCCCAGTACTTGATTATTTGCATGAATGTCACCTTCACATCCCCTCTAGCAGCGAAGTCAACGATTGAGCTTATGACGTCCTCCTCGGGAGCGTTAGCGGTAATTCTTGACATCACAAGTTTCCTTGTATGTTGTTTGCGTCTTACACCACGAAACTCATATGTAGACACTCGCTGTTCAGTATTACGATTCTCTGTGCGCTGACTTGCAGCTCGACATTCGACATTAACATTTTTAAAAACAATACTAACCAACGACAACAGAAAATATAATGTTGCGCAGCTCGACATACGACATTCAACATTAGATTTTATATATAACTGACCACCAAACGGACTTTTGAAATGATTGTAGCTCGAGATACGACATCAAAATTCGAACTGATTTATTAAATAACTAAACGAACAGACCTTTTGAATGTTGTGCAAGCTCGACATTCGAATTCGTCATTTTCAAAACAATAACGGGCCTATCACAAACAGAATCTGAATTGTTGCGCAGCTCGACATTAGACATTACACACTTCAAAACTCATATATAAACTGACAAACGAAGCGGACTTTTGAATGTTGCTGTAGTGACAAACGACATTCAACATTAAGAACTTGATGTAGAAATGTACTAGACGAACGGACGCTTTGAATGTGTGCAGTTCGACAATTTCGACATTCAAAATCACAAAATATAGTTAACTACTCTTGAATGTTGATGCAGCTCGACATTGACATTCAACTTCAGGAATTCTATTATAACTGACAAACGAATCGGCTTTTGAATGTTGTACAGCCCGACATCAATTTCAGAATTTATTTATACTACAAACGAACGGAATTTTTGAATGTTGCGCAGCTCGACATTCGACATTCAACATACAAACCAATAACATTGCAGACGAAACAGAATCATTGTTGTCGGCAGCTAGACAAACGAAACCATTAATCATTCAAAATCTGAATGTTGTGCAGCTCTCGACATAGCGACATCACCATTCAGGACTTAATTATAAACTGACTATTCGCGAAACAACTATCCTCTTCTCTAGCAGAAGAATTAGTTGCAATCAATTCCATTGGTTATTGGGCGTTTACATCATTGAGAAAAAAAAGAGAATTGGGCTTTAAAATTCTGGATGAAGTTTGTGTTATATTTAATTGTGATACTTGCAATATTATGGCAAAGTTGCATTACTATTCACTGTTGTGATAACATTGATCCTACTGTTTTCATCCTTGACAACTCCAGGGGTTTCCGATGACTATCTCATAGTTAAACTAGAGGCAACATAACAGGTAATTCGTTCCTTCACCTAGAATGTCACAAAAAAGAACCGTATAAGGTTACACTGTGGTCGACTGGTGTGGTTTCAATTGTTTAGGTGTTCCCAACATTGCCTAGCCGAAACAAATTAAAATGTGCCATGTCCCTGTGATGACGCGTGTCGATAAACTACGTTTTGAACGTCTCAGTTACAAACTAAATATGAAGCCTAACGGCAATAAGAAATACTATATAAAAGGTCAATGAGTGTTTGATTTGACCTTTAGATCAGTTGTTTAGCTTGTATCAAGGCTAAAAGGCTTACATTAAACCACTAGAACCATTCCGTTCCATCACGTAACGTAACGGTGATCTCTCCATTTTGAATCGAAGCGGGAGACAACGTTTATCACAAGTCTAGACATTATCTTACCTCATCTTTTCGGCGGACGATTGTTTGCAATCACGTCTAAATCTATTGTAAATATCATATGTTTCATCTGGATTACATCGATTAAAAACATTTAATAAATAACAAACAGAAAATTACTGTAATGGTAAAATGTAATCTAGATAAGTTTATATAGATTATGATTGAATGCAAGATCATTTCAGAGCATGAATTAATAGTAGTCCGTTTGGCACTGGGTAATGTGTTTTTGTATCATATGTTAATTGCAATCACGTGAATTTAAATACAACGCATTTTCCATTGACTATTTTTCCATTTTCACAGTATATATATATATATATATATTGGACACCAACACCAAACGCTTTTGTTTGTTTGTTTGATTAATTAACGTCTATTAAACACTTTGGTCATGTAAGGACGGCCCCCATGTTGCGTTGATCGTGTTGTCGTGTAATGGTGTGCGAATTGCTGTTGTTGGGGAGGACTGCGGTATATTCATGTTGTTCTTCTTGATATAAGTAGAGACTGTTGCCACTATTTTATAGTGGCATATCACTGAGAGCATTGGCTGCCTTAGACACCGAAGGGCTACACATTTCACCCGTCACATTATACTGACACGCGGTGCGAACGAGACGTCTAGTCTCCCTGTATGGCTGAGCGCTTAAGCAGTGAGACAGAAA
This sequence comes from Argopecten irradians irradians, assembly GCA_004382745.1. NCBI lineage: Eukaryota > Metazoa > Mollusca > Bivalvia > Pectinida > Pectinidae > Argopecten > Argopecten irradians. The sequence goes on from SAYR01019715.1 coordinate 11,423, forward strand.
ACTATCCACTTGTTATTAGATTTTGGTGTGTCGTCGAGCGGGGAGCACAACTCTCAGAGCGCTCCTCACAGGGGCGAACGCTCAACTCTAAAGTGTGAGGTGAATAATGATTGCCTTTAGCTATTTTCAAGATTGTATGCGGATTAGACTTATCTTTATGAGAAAAGAGCTAAGTGATATGTTTATGCATCACTCAGTTCATTAGCCTCTGAATATCACACCCTGAAATGAATTCTGCAACAATATTTAATTGCATATTCAAAGTTTGGTTAGGATTGGGATTATAGTTTTTGAGAAACAGACTAGAACGTCAAACTTTAAAGTTCAAGTCTATTAAACATGTTTATCATCCTAAGTTTCGCAGCCTCTGAATTCACGGCCTTTAAATGAATCCTGCAATAATTAGGTATGAACGATGTTTATTTGGATTTTCCAGTTGTGTTATGTAGTTTTGACAATGAGAATATACGTTAAATGAAAGATAAAACATTTCCATATTTCGGTTGTGTTATAATTTATAACATAGCTACAGTTTGAATTAAATGTTACTTTTTAATCACTTATAAGTTGAAGTGGAGGTGCCGTGGTGACAGTGATCCAAGTTGCCAACCTATACTAAAATTATTACCGAGACATCAGTTCAGATATCTTTTTGTCGTGTCAGTACCTTCAGTGTGTGTCATTAGTCGACAAGCTATCGTTTCAATCTCGTCACTGGTGTATCTATTTTATTATCCGGTAATAATTTTAACGTCGCAATGGCCCGTGCGCTATGTCATGGCACGCCGTCATAACCATTTTTTGTCAGAAAACACTCTTGGAGTTATCAACAAACAGTTTTAGGCATCTGACGTCAGGTATGACCTACAGTCATAATGTTTCGTCCGGTGGTCGACCTGCCGTCCGCCGTCTGCCGTTGCGCAACTTTTCACATTTTTGAACTTCTTCCAGCTCTGTAAATGTAATTTAGCTGCAAACTTGCTTTAAATTGATCCTGACATGCGTCCGACAAAGTGCCGTTATTTCAGGTCAATCAAAATTCAAGATGGCCCACAAGCCGCCATCTTGATCACGTATATGTTGGCAATAAAGCAGTCCTAGGTTTCCTGTCCGATCACACAATTTCTCTCCATTTCACACCTTAAATCATGCCCTAAACAATATGATGAACTTTCATTTGGAGATCTTTGTATACAACTTTTTGTGCATTATAATAAAAAAAAAGCAAACAGAACAACAACATAGGTGAAAAGCCCTAATAATATTATTAACTGAATCTATGTATGAAAAACATGGGTAATTTTTCATGATTTACTCATGAATAGACACCTAACCCGAAATATGTTGAGGGGAAATAGGAGTGTTCTGGACAGCAGCATTTTTATGTTTGTCAAGACATCCTATATGGCCGCTATGACCCTCGCTTTCTTTTTTCAGAGTTTGTCAATATCTCGTTTACGGTTTGAATAATTCTTTATGTCTTTGATATGTTATCTAAGATTCATAAATGGAGTAAATAGCCAGAACACTTTTTTTGTAAGATGTCACCTGAAATAATAGAACTGTCAAAGTTCAAAAGTGCATTTTTTTCGCAAAAAAATAATTAAAAATTTCTTCTCAATTTCTAGAAGCCCAGAGACCTAATGTTTGTCCAACATGCTGACACAAACGGACAACAAGTTTGTTAATACATGTATGAATGACCTTGACGTCCATTGAGGTCACATGGCCAAAGATCATTAAAAATCTTCAAATGAACTCTTTTGAAGATCACGAAGGCCTAGTATACCTTATATTATGTTTGTAGTACGCTGAAATGAAAGACCTTGACTTCATTCAAATCCGAACAGTCCTATTAATCAAAATGACTTCTTGTGAAGTTCTTAAAATGCCCACAGACTGATATTAAGCCTTTTAGCATTGCTGACATAAATACATGTAGCTACAAAGTTTGTTAATATGAATGGCATTGACCTTCATTCAGGTTCACATGGGCCAAAAATCCTTAAATCTTCAAAGACTCTTTTGAAGAACTATAATGCTTAGATATCTAATATGTGTCTGGTTTAGCACGCTGAAAATAAATGGTAACCAAGTTAATATTAATGACCTTGACCGAAATTCCTGTTGGTGAAAAAAGTCGTCAAATTGTCCAGTGACAATTTTTAGGTATTTTTAAATATCTTTTAAATGAGTCACACCTGCAGCTGTATATTATACAAATATTTCATGGGTTACTGTGCTCTAGTTCATAATATTAACCGAGGTGGTGTAATCAACAAATGTTATATTGCACGGAGGCCTAATACGACAATCACTTAACAAAATCAACAGCACCGTAGCGAACAAGAAAAGCTTCAAATCTGCTTTTAAATTTGGACGATAGCCCACGTTTCGCACGTTGTAACTCCGGTTTGGATGTTCTTATTGTCTTCTTTAACATTATTAGTCCTCTATGCAGCCTTTTATTCTAATACATTCGCCGTGTCCGTCCTCTACTGCTGATAAACATCTACATGACTGCTTGATTCGAGATCTATAAAGCTAGCGCGAAATTGAGCGTGAACCTTGTGACGTCATAATAACGTAACTCACCGTTTCGCGCGATTCCTCGGAGGTTTTCTACAAAGTTAGACAAAAACGGCGAGGTGTTTCAAAAGCGTGCAATATAACATCTCGAAAAACCGTGCCAATATAACGTTTCCATGGAAGCGTGCAATATAACTTCGAACTGCTGCAATATAACAAGGTTTATTAAACGGTCGCCGGTAATAGTTTCGAAATAATTATATTTCCTCATATATAGATAGGTGTTAACAAATTATGTAATAAAACTTAATATCAAACTTATTCGAATAAGATAAGATGTTTACTATATGGATTGTGTGGTCCTTCATTTGATGCTCCATGATCTGATTTCTTGCTTATTTTATTTCTTGTCAGATGATATCGACAATATAAACAATCGTTTAATTTTCTGGACATTTTACGACTTGTATAGTAGGGTCGTTCAGTCTGATATTCTCTTTGATGGCCCTTTCACGTCCTACTTTGGAGATTGATCATGAGCAAACGTGCAGAGGACCCAAACGTGATTAGTACGCCATCATCCTCATCACTGCATGAATACGAGGAAAAAAACAAGAGATGCAAAACCACATGTTCCGGATGACAATCCTCATTGATAGAAAAACACTTCAAAGAAAGATAGATTCTCGAAAAAAAATTAATGTGGGAATGCATCCTGAAACTAAACGGGTGAGTATCAAGATAAGGACACTGGAACATTCCCGATACCACAGGTAAATGGAAAGCGCTTGAAAACGATGGACAATGACAGACCACGGAAACAGACTCAGGCGTCAAAAGACGAAAAAGCAAGAAACAGACATTGAAATGAAAAAAAACGAGGAAGGAAAAGACCATTGAAAATAGAAGGATGCTCTGAGGATGTAATGGATTAAAGACAGAAGCAAGACCAACAAAAAGACAAAATACAAGCACAAAAAAACCAGGCTTCCAGATTCAGAGATTGGAAACTGGGAACATTCACAGACTAGGGTTAAATCAAAGTTTTGAAACGATTGACAAGACTACACCACAGAACAGACTCAGGCGTCGAAAGAACGTATGCCGGTAAACAGAAAGACCCAGGAAAGAGATACGAAAATGGAAAAAATAAAGAAAAGGACCTTTGAAACGGAACAATGCTCTGAGGAAGTAAAGGGATGATTCAAGACAGAAACGGAGAAGAAAAAACCAAAAAGCACGAATACAGAAATCAGGAATCAGATTCAGTGAAGGGTATTGGAACATTATCCATACCAGATTTAAATAAAGGTGTTTGAAACGATGCGACCACGGATAGACTCCGGCACCGAAAGACCTAAAAGATGTTTTGCGGTAAAAACGAAAAAACCATGTGAAGAAACAGACATTCAAATGGAAAAACCAAGGAAGGAAAGAACCCTTGAAACGGAAGAATGCTCAGAAGAAGTAAGCGGATTCAAGACAGAAGCGGAAACTAAAGAAACAATATTCTCTTCGCCGCAGACAGGCGACGTCCGCAATTTGACCGGACAATTTTTTTATTTCACCCTAGGGTAAAGACAAACTACACGAGATCTTCGCACGTGCTTACATAGAGTAAAAGAAAAAAGAAATAATTCTCCTGTCTTGGATGAACGAGAACGAGGCTTGACAGGTAAACACACAATTCAAATATGCTCTGCAATTTTGTGCAATCTAACCATCTTAGTAACTCTCTCTGGTTCTAAAATCAGACCAGAGGAACATATAATGAACTTGTAATAGTGACTGCGGTCATTAACTGACATTTGATTATGTGAAATCGCTGGTTTAGTGCCAGAACAAGAACTATTCGTAAATATTTTTGCTTCGAATCTTATTCACTGAGTGGTATCGACTACGAGTGAACTTGCTATGGATGGTGATAACTCCGTAAGTGCTGATAATGAGGAAACATAAGTATGACATCAACACAAAATAGACAGAGGCACGTATACTCAGCTCTTGCAAACCGGTCGGGTTCGTTCGACAAAGTGAAATTTAAGAAAAAGCTTCGTTCGATCTACAAAGGTAATGTCGATGAGCTCGCGCACGCAAGACAAGCATTTTACGACTGGCTCTCGACAGTAAACACGCATACACCTCGTGGAACACTCGTTTAGACGAACAAACGGTGGTCATTCGTTCCGCAATCGAGAAATAATCTAGATGATATATACGGCGTTGTTCCATTACAATTGATGGAGCAGAACGGATTTTTCTGAAATTAAACACATGATCAGACAAAAAGATGCATCCCAACACGTCGATACCACACAGTGGGACCAATACCAAAAACTAGTGTTCAGTGCCGAATCTCCCAACCGCAGAAGATAACGGTACAGGTGAGCAGTCGTGCAGTTCCTATTATCCAGACACACCCATCGCTAAACAAACCGTGGCTGATTTGTTTTATATTGATTGGTAAACATGCGAAACGAGATGATTTGACGGAATAAATCACATTAAGTAATGACTTTGCGCTCAGACATCAATGAACTCAAAGCCGAATTACGTAAATGTGTATTCTGTGAATAAACAAAAGGATGATGAAATAAATACATTCAGAAATGCCTTGAAAAACACTCGCAATGGAAATAGAGCGTAAAGAAATCCGAGACCATACCAAAACAAGTGAACTCGTTAGCTAGGTAATGAGTCATTTAACCCCACTCCAAAATTCATATCAAATAGTGCCGGAAGTACTGAGAGATGAAGGAATCGGTGTGTGCAATTCGAGTGGCATTATTGACAATATGTAGTGATACAGTGGTAAACGCAAGTGGACAGCCACACCTCCCATCACTAACAAAAGCAAGCTTGAATCATACTGAAACTGTCCGTGTTATACATATGCAAACGTTGCTCGTCGCACAAACCAGTTCGCAATGTTTTTATCTGTGACATTGAATGGTGTCACCAGCGAGCACTGGAAATTCAACTTGCACGTAAACGTGACATTTCACGGCTACACAACGCAACAACAGCTTTG
>SAYR01019729.1:4519-38012 GCA_004382745.1 Argopecten irradians irradians
TATACAACAAGTTAGTGATGCAATCCTCTATATTTTCCTATCCCAAGGATGCTTGTGGTCAAATTTGGTACAATCGATGCAGAACTCTAAGACAATAGCGATTAAAGAGAATTTTACCTCTATTTCCGTTATTTGGGCCTGCCCCTCCTGCTCCGGGGGGGGGGGGGGGGTCAAATTGGGCATAATCCATGCAGAACTCTAGGACAAGTAGCGATTTATAGACTATCCCTCTATTGGGCCCGCCTCCTTCCTGCCCCGCGGGGGTCAGAAGCCAAAAATTATTCAAGTTTACGTTTCCCTCCCCCAAGGATGTTTTAGCCAAATTTGGTTACAATCCATGCAGAACTCCAACATAAGTAGCGATTTCTATAGGATTTACCTCATATTTCCCCTATTGGGCTCGCCTCCTGCCTCGGGGGGTCAGAGCCAAAATTTTTATAAAGTTCTGTTTTCCCTTCCCCAAGGATTTGTGGTGGCAAATTTGGTTACAATCCATGCATAACTCTATTACTAGTAGCGATTTAAAGGAAATGTTGACGGACGAAATAAGCTCACCGGCCCTTCGGACCAGGTAAGCTAAAAATTCAATACTCTGTACAGCAGAAATTGAATAAGCCGGGGTACGACGGTAAGATTTGCTCAAAAGTTAAATGACTAATACCTATAATCGAAATAGGCTCAAATTCCGGCTATCACGGCAGTGATGCTTCGTTTTAAACTGTGTTTCAAGAAAAAATTCTCCTAGAGGGGTGTAATTTTCGGGTTGAAAAATCCAAATTTTTTGCATTTTTTCAAAAAAACAAATTTGGTTTGTTTGTTTGTTTTGTTGATTAATTAACGTCCTAGTTAACACGCTATGGTCATTGTAAGGACGGCCTCCCATCGTATGCAGTGTGTAGCGTGTATGTATGCAAGGTGCTGTTTTGGGAGACTGCGGTATATTCATGTAGTGTCTTCTTGTAATGTGAACTGTTGCCCTTTTTATCAGTGATATATCACTGAAGCATGCCACCGAAGACACCAAGCAACACACCCCCACGGTCACATTTATACTGACAAACGGGCAAACCAGTCGTCCCACTCCCGTTATGCTGAGCGCTAAGCAGGAGCAGAAACTACCACTTTTACAGACTTTGGTGTGTCTCGGCCAGGGGAGGAACTTCCTCACAGGGGCGACACATAGGCAAAAGTGAGGCGGTGTCAAGGGAGACTCTGCGACAAGTAATTTTAGGGAGAAAGAAAAGATAAGATCCTAAATTTAGTCGCCTTTTACGATCATGCATAGGGGCAGCTGGTACAATTCTTAACGCCCTACCTGCAGGGCCAACGATTTGGTTATCATGGTTTTCACAAAACCACAAAAAGCATACCTGTCCAAAAATGAACTCTGTATAACAATTGTAGATGTTGTGTAGATTAAAAATATATATACCTTTTAATATATAGATGTCATTTAAAGGTTAAAAAGCTGTGTGTACATAATTAAAGTCTGCACTTTATTTTTGCTGAATATTCAAATTACTGTACACTGCCACCTAAACAGGAAATTTGCAATAGTATAAAATTACAGGCCTTACTACACGTAGGCACTCTATATCGTTTCTGGGTTACCTATTATGTGACATTGACAATCAAAAGACACCGGACTGGATCAATATCCTTGTAAGTTGTGACGAAAAAAAAGTCAGCCATATTTTTAGATCTTTCTGTACTCTCGTTCATTAATCTGTTATAGTAAACATGCTTATGCCTTTTATCCTTTGAGACGCGATTTATCATATCGCTGATTCACATGTGGCTATAATGTTGATTTAGAGACATCACATACTATCTAGAAAAGAAGTGAGGTGCTAATTACGACCGAATACGGTAATCGTTTTATAATTAACAGAAATACCCTCACCATCGTGATATGTTTAGATAGATTGAACGATTATGATATTATTTTTTGTCATACGCATTCTGTTTGATGAGAAATATTACCATCTGTCTCTACTTTCGGGTCTGTTTTGATTTCTTTGTTCCTTTGGAACATGATATGACAATTATATTTTAATATGGATAAAAGTAAATAATAAAATGAAACATTGTGGGAGGTAAATGAGAATTATTGATATTCAGAACTGTGATTGGTCTGTCATGGGTACTATATATAAGGGATTTTATGAAATAGACAATTAAACAGACCACCGGATCAAATATAACAACATCAGAGTAGAAATCTTCACCTGGTGAGTAATTTTGTCTCTGTAATCCGTGACTAACCACCTGTGTATTGATAATTCATTTATACAAGTGTTTTCATATTTATTCATTGATTTTATTGTCAGTTAAAGGTAACAGAATCAAAAGATAACATTACTTCGCCTTGTTACAGCGTGTATTTTCATACTTTGTAATAAATATTAATTTCTTGTCTTTAAGGGTACAGAATACGAAGATAACATTACTTCACCTTGTTACAGAGTTTGTTAGTTGCTTTGTTATTTTGTTTGATTTATTAACGTCCTATTTACAGCCAGGATCATGTTAGAATGATGTTTAGATTTCGTATGTTTTGGGAGGCTGCGGTATATTCGTTCTGTGTATCCTTTGTCATATTAGAGTTCAACTCTCAGCTGTTAATGAGCAATTTGTACACTATTAATGCAGTCGTCTTATCCTTTTAATTCTCGATTCGACACGGTGTAAATTGTATCTTTATACTAAACATGTGATGCATATGATTCTTTTCAACGTTATAAATGGTTGTAATTGATTTTATCTTGTTCCAGAAAATGCGATTGTTTGTCGTAGTAATTGCGATTTTATGTGTCACGATGTCAGCCGAGGGATTTCTGGATCCGCTTTCAGCAGCTACCAGTGACATAGTAACACCTCCTCCATTTCGTCTGTATCGTAAAACGAATATAAGGGCTGGCAGGGAAATTACCATCCGTTCGGCGAGTGGACCGGTATATCCTCAAGGTCATGTACATGGTAGATACAGGTCTAGGGCTGCCAGGAAAATGAGTATCCGTTCGGCGAATGCACCGCCTGTTGATTATGCTATATAACCTGTAACATGTAACGCTACACCTGAATTGCCACTTATAATAAAGAAACACTATATCTAGTGTCTAGTTCTGATATCTTTTTTTGGCTTGTTTGTTTCATTTGCAATAGTTGTTTTAGGTCACCTGAGACGAAGTCCCAAGTGACCTATTCTTGTTTGTTTGTTTGATGATTTATCGTTGTCAGTAACATATGACCGGGTGAATGTGTTGCTTGATGTCTTCGGCAGCATGCTTCAGTGATAAAGCACTATAAAAAGGGCAATATTTCCACCATACAGGAAGACACAACACGAACATACCGCAGTCTCCCAAAACACGCACCTCGCACAACACTCACGCAACTCACCGCATACATGGGAGGCCGTCCTTAAATGACCATAGCTGTTAATAGGACGTTAATTTATCAAACAAACAAACAAACTACACTGAATCACTTTGAGTAATGCTACCGATTGGTATTGCATATTTTATTTTTTTTGCGGAAAGAAAGACTGCTTGATTCCCTGATCACTGCCATCTTCATCAGATTCGCTGGTGATGGCAGCCTTTTCGCAGATGCTGCGATAAATTCATGTTGTGTCTTCTTGTATAGTGGAACTATTGCCCTTTTTATAGTGCTATATCACTGAAGCATGCCACCGAAAACACCAAGCAACAAACCCCATCCGGTCACATTATACTGACAACGGGCGAACCAGTCGTCCCTCTCCCCATTTGCTGAGCAGGAGCAGAAACTACCATTTTTATAGACTTTGGTGTGTCTCGGCCAGGGGACAGAACCCAGAGCCTTCCTCACAGGGGCGAACGCTCAACGCAAGGCCAAAAGTGAGGCGTCGCCAAGGAAGGCATGAGGAAAGATATAGTCAGTTAGGAAGAAGAGAAAAGATAAGGGGCAGCAGGTACAATTCTAATTATATACAAATTTTCCATAACCCAGTTGCTTGTTTTAAATACTGTATATGTAACAATATTAGGTAACATGAATATGTTTTTTATGGCATCTGTCCAGTCCTGCTGTTTCACATATTAACAATTTGTAGGCAGTATTCATATTTCTGGAAAAGCTACATAGAAGTTTATCTTAACTTTTTAAGGAATGTGAAAATCTTCTGATACCCCCTAAATCGGACTGGCCAGCTGAAATATAGATCTATAAAATAGTCTTTTCAGTGAATCTAATTTACTCTCACACAGGGTCAAGCCACACACAAACTAGCTAGTCTAGGAAGTACTCAAGCTAATGAGAGCCTGAACCATTCTGTTGCGGCAAAAGCACCAAAATCAAGATTGTATGCTGGATCGGACAATTTGAATTTTCGTGTGGGATCTGCAGTCGCCCAGAAGAATGTTGGACACACATATATTGCTGATGTAAGTTTTTGATGAATGTACATGTATGCATGAAAAATATTTTTTTTTAAATGTAAAAACTAAGTATACCATGCTGAATGTCTTATTTCTGGGGAGGTCATGAAAAATTCTAAGTTTCATCAATGATAAAATACTTAATCCGATAACAGCTAAAAAATCTTTTGTCCCATTTTTCTCATCGGATAGGATTTACAGTCCCTCCCTCACTCCACTCCATCATAAACATTAGGGACAAATTATATGAACTAAATACAATTGAATATTAAATAAACTTATTTTAGTAAATTGATATTTTCCCAACTTTTTTACTGTTGTTGGTTGTGTTCCAGGCACCTAGTAAAGTTGGAATTTCCCCAGGAGGGCACACAATCACTTTGGCATTACTTAGAGATAAAAGAACCAAAAAGTGAGTATATCCATCCTAACCATATTGTTAAAGGTATATGGACACTATACAAGATTGAACACTTTTCCTCAGTATGAAACCTAGATTTTCAGTCCACTCAGTATCAGCTTTGATGTTGGCAATCATACACAGCTAGTTTTGTAAAATAGTATTCTGTCAAGATATGACTTTATATGTTTTTTGTGACAATTTGTTTGTTTGTTTGTTTGATTAATTTACGTCCTATAAACAGCTATGGTCATATAAGCACGGCCTCCAATGTATGCGGTGTGTTCCGTGTATGTTGTACGAGGTGCGTGTTTTGGGAGACTGCAGGCTTATCCATGTCTGGACTGTGCTGGCATCTAATCTGGGTTATAACCTATAAGCCATTAGATTTTTAGGTCATCTGACCCAAAGGGTCAGGATGACCTATTGTCATCATGCACCGTCCGTCGTCGTGCGCCGTCCGCCGTCCGCCGTCCGCCGTCCGTAAACTTTTCATTCAAACGAGTTCTTCTCAATAACCGGAAGGCCCAGGGTACTCATATTTGGCCTGTAGGTTGCTGGGATGGAGGGCTACCAAGTTTGTTCAAATAAATGACCTTGACCTTCATTCAAGGTCACAGGGGTCAAAAAGGCTAAAATCTTTGAATGACTTCTTCTCAAGAACCAGAAGGCCTCGGGTACTGATATTAGGCCTGTAGTATGCTGGGATGAAGGGCTACCAAGCTTGTTCAAATAAATGACCTTGACCTTCAATCAAGGTCACGGGTCAAATAGGCTAAAATCTTTAAACGACTATGTTGTATTGTACTAATAGTCAGATGACCGTTAAGGCCCATGGGCCTCTTGTTGATTTTGTCATGTGTATTTAACTGTTGAACAAAGCACAATTTTATTTCAAGGAACCATGATAAGATGTTGGCTAAAGAAGCCAAACTGAAGCGACTTCACCGAAAGGCAGACTTCTCCTCAAAGTTTTTCTTTTTTTTTTTTTTTTTTTTTTTTTTTTTTTTTGCTTTACGTAAAATCTAATAGATGCAGTTAATCTAGTTTATGGCTGAATAAGCAGATTGATGTGAAGTGTGTAAGGTGTAGTTCAAAGGTTTGTAGTTTGGCAGGTGTAAATATCCTGTTTTATGAGAGGTAAACCTCACACTTGCAAAGCAGGGAACTGGAGTGCTTTAAGTCTTCTAGTTTTGAAGATAGGTGTTATAAGAAAAAGGATTAAGAAAGCACTCGAAAAATGTTCAGGAAAACACATTCTTCACATTCTCAAAATATGTCCATCTCGGAATCCTAATTACAAAATGTGTAGATTGATAGGATTTGATTTGAAAAAATTCGAGTTCAATTTTAGGCATCATCGATACTCAAAGGGTTACTATCACTGACATTATATCCACCACACATGGGACTATATCAAAGTGAAACTGGAGGCAACAGAAGATACAAGTAATTCGTCCTTTGATGTACATCAAAAGAATTAACATACATTTACAGTACACTCTAGTTGACTGTATGGTTTTGAAGTTGGGTATTGCTCTGTCTGAAACATTCAAATGAAGTCTCTGCAGGCCTGCTATTGGTTAGTTTTTTGTCGTGAACTACCAGTTTTACTATGAGATTTTCATGTATAATAAGGCAAGTGGTTGATGTTACGACAGTGATAGTAATCCCTGGAGTATCGAGGATGAATGCTAGGATATTGTGTGTGATTCTAAAGTTTGGTCTACGAACGTACATATTAGTGACAAAACGTACATATTAGTGACATTAAATTATATATTTTTTTTTATTATTTTTTTTTAATTCCCCAGGACCTCTTGATAATACAGAGATCCTACCTATTAAGGAAGCTCCAGTACTAACTGCTCCCCCACTAGAGACAATGCCTGTCTTGACAGAAGTATTCTTTGATCTTGAAACAACTGGATTTGGTGAGAACATGTATACATGCATATATCGATTTTCATTGCGCATCATTAAATGCTTGTCATGTACTCTGTCCCATCCTTTCCTGTCGTCTTATATGGATGCAGTGTCATTTATATCTCAGGGATATAGTTCTTTCTTATTTTATCAATATCAAAAATCTAAGATCAATCATGTGGGCCTCAGCCCTAGATAATTAATTACTTTCATTTGAACTATTTGTCCGATTGTTTGAATTACTGATATGAAAAGCCAGTAGAGCTTAAGGTAATAAAATGTTCGACTCTTTAGTTTACTCTGTTCATTACTTTTGAGGAACAAATGCACACATCACACAAATTGCAGCTGTGAAAGCTGGAGGATCATCCTTCGACACCTTCGTAATAACAAAGCAAAGAATTCCTAAAAAGATAGATAACAGAAGTCAAAGGAATATCGTCTGCCAATGAAAGGATGTCACATAAGGGAGCGTATGTGGAGGCTGTGCCTATAAAGCAGGCTTTAGAAAGTTTATTCAATTTTTAAATGCTAATATATTACTTGTTGCACATAATTGCAAAAGGTGTGATAGCTGCTTTCTGGCTAGAGCATTTACTGGCGCTTGTAAGATTGTAAACCTGGATGCTTTAGTGTTTATGGACACGCTACAATTGTTTAAGGAAATAGTTCCAGGTTTAGAATGCTACAACCAGGAGTTTAATGTATACCAGAAAGTAGTTGGTGGTAGCTACAATGCACACAATGCATTGTCAGATGCCAGGAGCCTTATGGCAATTTGTGCTCAAGTAACTGCATCAATAGAGTTGAAACAAAAACATTGTTTTTATTTATCTTAAGTATATGTGTAGATCAAAAGGCAGGTAATCTGCAGACACTGGCACCACTTGTTGGTGCACTTTCTGCAGGTATGCTGGACAAGATAGCTACTGGTGGACTATCATTGTCCCACTTAAAACTGGCTTTTAAGCGGGATTCTTTCTCTGGCATTTTAGATTTATTCTCAGAGGTTTCTGAAAGCGGAAAGGTACGGGTTACCAAAGATAACGCCTATTTAAGGCAAAGGTCGGGTTCAATCTTAGGTTAATTCTTTTTAAAGTTTAAGTATCTTATAAGTAGTGGTAAATAGCCAAGATGTTACAAAATGGTCAAGAATGTTCAAATAGTAGGATACCAATCTGCCATCAAAGGAACTCTTTTTCTAACTTGGTTAGATGATTCAGGATTGGACAAAATAGTATATGTAACATAATAAGGAATATGAGTAATGTACTGATAGTGTAATGAGGAATATTAGTAATGTACACATAGTGTAAAGAGGAATAGCAGTAATGTATACGTAGTGTAATAAGGAATATGAGTAATGTACACCTAGTGTAATGAGGAATATGAGTAATATACATGTAGTGCTATGAGGAATATTAGTAATGTACACGTAGTGTAATGAGGAATATTAGTAATGTGCACGTAGTGTAATGAGGAATATGAGTAATGTACATGTAGTGCTATGAGGAATATTAGTAATGTACATGTAGTGTAATGAGGAATATTAGTAATGTACACATAGTGTAATGAGGAATATAGGTAATGTACACGTAGTGCAATGAGTAATATAAGTAATGTACACGTAGTGTAATGAGGAACATGAACAATATAAATAAGAGATTTACTATGGAAATTATGACAATTGTATATATTTTTTACTTTAATAAGGATCGAATGTGTTACTAACGTGTTATTCTAACTCCGATTTCCTGACTCTGTCAATAGTTAAAATTTAATCATAATTATTAGCTTAGCATAGCTTAGACTTATATTACATTATTATTATTATTATATGACAAAAAAGATTTGTTTTTTGTGGTTGCTAAAGATAATTTTTGTTGCTAAAACATATGTTTATGGTTAAAACACATTTTACTATTTCCATTATCATTTTCTTTATGTTGTCTGAGTCATTGATTTTGGATCAAAATATGAGCATGATTGTGCATTTGTATGGCAATAAATACATTTTTTGTTGTTTGTTGTTTCTGGTTGCTAAGGAAAATGTATGCTACTAACTTCACATGTATATGAAAGCTAACTTCTAATTTTAAATTTAAACAATCTAAATGCCTTTTGATAAAAAAAATTGTAAGCTTAGCTAATGTTTAATTTAGTGACAATGATACTTGACTGTTTTTTATGTGGTTGCTAAGGATGAAATGTGTTGCCAAGGTATAGTTACACGGTAATTACCTTTTTTCTCTACATTTTCAGTATCAATTTTCAAACGCAATCAGTATAAATGACTTTTGATCAAAATTATAAACACAGTAGAAGTTTCATGTGGTAATAATATTTGATTTTTTAAGGTCGCTAAGGATAACATGCGTTGCTAAGATACATGTATAATGCAAAATACCCTTTTTTGCTATTTTCCTAAAAAATATGTTGATGTTGTCAATAAAACTGGCATTTTATCCAATGTGTGAGCATAGAAAGGATTTTATAAAGCAAGATATAGCATTTGGTGTGTATTTTAGGGGGGTTGCTAAGGATAAAATTTGTTGCTAAGAATAAATGTGAAAGATAACCCACATTTTTCAATATTTGCTTTATCTGTCAAGTATTGTTTTGTTTTTATTTCCTAATAATTATCAGTTTTATGTGTAGTTTTGTGGTTACTAGGGATATTTTCTGTTGTCAAGGCTAATATGAATGGTTACTAATGAATTTTTTCAATAGATATAAAAATTAGAAAGATTTTGATGATTACGTTACTGTTGAAGTAAAAATCTTCGTGAAAAACTATTACCTGCATGATAATAAATGTCCACACCACCTATTTTCTGTTGTGTTTCTATGGAAACCATATTTAAGCAAATGGCGGGAAAAATAGCACCACTGAATTTAATTTTATTTGATAACTTTGCTTAAACTAACCCACATAATCGTGTGCCAAATCGTGTGAGGAAAATCCCATGAGTAGTTAAAATTTTCATTTAATTGTGTGAAATATCCTTAAGAAGAAGGGAAAATATCATATTCTAAATTTAGTCGCCTCTTACGATCATAAAATATGAGCAGCAGGTACAATTCTAACGCCCTTCTTTTATTTCTACACAGTGAACACACTTATCTGAATGTAAATAACATTCAGCAGGTTATAAAACAAATTACACTTACTGTATTCGCCGTAATTAGCTCCCAAGGCGCTTTAATAAATAATTGTAACATAGGGGGCGCTTAATAATAAACCAAAATGTAGAAGTTATGGACGAAAAAAAGTCAGCCATATTTCAGATCTTTCTGTACTCTTGGTACATTATTCTGTTATAGTAAACATGCTTATGCCTTTTATCCTTTGAGACATCATATCGTGATTCACATGTAAAAGACACCCAAGTGCATTTAATATGGCATACAATGCTGATGTTAGAGGCATCACATACTCTTCTCCAGAAGAGGGGAGGGTGCTAAATACGACGAATTCGGTAATCGTTTTGTAATTAACGAAAATACACCTCGCCATCGTGATATGTTAGAAAGAAGAACGATTACGATATGATATTTGTCATACGCATTCCTATTTGACGAGAAATATTACCATCTGTCAATATGTCAGGGTTAAGTTTTTGTTTCTTGATATAAAACTTCCTTTGAAATAGGATATGACAATCTATTTTAATAGGGATATACGTAATAATATAAAGAAACATGTGGGAGGTAAACGAGAATTATTGGTATTCAGAACTGTGATTGGTCTGTCATGGATTTATATATTGGGATTTATGAAATAGAAAGTTATACAGACCACCGGATCTACTGTAACAACATCCAAGTAGGAATCTTTGGTATTCACCCGGTGAGCAGTTTTATCATTTGAATCCTAGAATAAACAGAGATTGTGATGTCCACAGTATTCCAGCTCCTAAAAACCATGGATGAATGGACGAAAAATATAATTGATGAAGGTGGTGGTATCGAGACAATATATCTGGACTTCATGAAGGCTTTTGACACTTCCACATCAAAGGTTGATCAGCAAATTGAAATCATATGGGTTTCAATTCATTAAGCAAGATGGATAGAAGACTTTTTGTTTAATAGTTGCTGTAAATGGTCACACATCTACGAGAACCATCGCTATTTGTTTTGTATATAAATGACTTACCAAATATTGTTGATTCTAATGCGCTACTAAGATTGAGATGTCTTAAGCTCCCGTCCTTAGTATAAAGGCCAATAGAGAAGATATGATTGATTTTTTTTTAATTTTAAAAGGACGCTATGATATATCCGTATCACAGGGACTTGTGTCATTTAAGGTAGACCGTCCCTTCTGGTTTCCTCTCAAGGATTTCGTTCATTTTTTGATATTTAGATTTTAGGTATACCCTGATCACAAAAACCACATAAAAATCATATGTCACCGGATTAATTTTACTTCCAGGGTTGCTTAAAGATATGTACTAATGACAAAATATTCCGGTTGTTAAGGATTTTATAATAAATAATATTTCCTCCGTGTAACATCCCTTAACATATAAAGAATATGCCCGTAACATATTCATACCTTCAGTAGGGGATATAGAATCCATAAATATATCAAATAAGCTGGGTTTCCACAATAAAACGAAATTTCATTATTTAAAAATTAACTTCGGACCCAATTTTAGTGGAAAAATTGCATCAAAATAGTCTATGTTTTTTTTCTTTCTGAAAAAAATGATCTCAGGAAAAATCATTTTTTTTATAAATTCCATGAAGATTGACTTATGTGCAATAAGAAAAACCAATAAAAAGAATACCTCACCGCATTAGTTTTCAAAATAACACCGATTTGCTTTCTAATATCACTGAAAACGTTAAGAATAGACGAATCCGTAGCACTTTTTAACGTTTTATGTCATTCATTTACCCTTGTTAATTTTCTATATTTATTATACTATTGAAGCAAACAAGATAACACAATAATTACATATCTTAATGATTTTATTTATTATTTATATAAAATATAACAAACCAGTTTGTAAGCTATATGTTGGACTGACCTCAAACTTCCAAAAAGAGTCTAATTCAGTAGAAAATACATGTACATGTACATCAGCTTTTTATGAGACAAATACTTGCTCTGTGTGATACTGTTTCATTGTATTGCAAATATTGGCCTGACCTTTGTCATATTTACCAAATGTATAATTGATATTAAGTATCTGACCGATGTACCAGCATCTGTTTGACGATAAATACAGTTTTCAACACCAACTCATTGGACTTGCATACGACGTGTAGTCTTTTAAAACAAACATTGTGTACGAAAAATTGTCATAATTGTTATGTTTCATGGGTTAGGTAACCAAAATTTTGAATATGTCGGTATTTGTATTTCTGGCGCAAAACAAGGGACAACAGGAAAATATGGCGGCTGTACATAATTTTCAATGAAAAATTGAGGCCCCTACAGACGGCCTCCGATGTATGCTGTGTGTTGCGTGTATGTTGTACGAGGTACGTGTTTTGGGAGACTGCGGTATATTCATGTTGTGTCTTCTTGTATAGTGGAACTGTTGCGTTGCCCCTTTTTATAGTGCTATATCACTGAAGCATGCCACCGAAGACACCAAGCAACACACCGATCCGGTCACATTATACTGACAACTGGCGAACCAGTCGTTCCACTCCCTGTATGCTGAGCGCTAAGCAGGAGCAGAAACTACCACTTTTATAGACTTTGGTGTGTCTCGGCCAGGAGGCAGAACCAAGAGCCTTCGTCACAGGGGCGAACGCTCAACTCAAGGCCAAAAGTGAGGCGGTGCCAAGGAAGGCATTAGGAAAGATAAAGTCAGTTACGAAGAAAAGAAAAGAACCTTAATTTAGTCGCCTTTTACGATCATGCATTAGGGGCAGCAGGTACAATTCTAACGCCCTACCTGCAGGTCCAGTATATGATTCTAATATGCTGTTAAATTAGTATTGGTGTTATTATGTGTATGTCAAGGTGAACGCACGTGTCCGAGATCATATTGCACAGACACAGTGATGTGTTTCGTTCGTTATACATGGAAACTTATAAACAAACTCATTATAAATCATTTATGGCAAGCATGCAGTCTCAGTGAGTATATGAGTATATTTGACTACACTGACCTTGAAAGTAGGTCTTGGTAGTTTTTGAAAAAAACAAACCATCTTTTAAAGGTTTGCTCTTTTTTTTCAAATTTCCATATTTTACACTAGATATTGCCAATTCCAGACGTTGTTTTTTATGTCGATTTAAAAACATTTTCTGCCAAAACACAATAATAATAATTTCAACAGCGAAATTGTGTAAATACTTAGAAAAAGCGCCCTCACTTACTTTTTATTGAAATTAGAAAGAAGAAAAATACCCACAAAAAATTGCATTTTCGATTCAAACTCTAACACAAATTGTGCGAAAACGTTGTGTACGAGTTACCTCCCTTCTGAAAACGTAAGACATACGTCGAAAACGTAAGGCACACGTTTGATGATACTGGTCATTGTATGTAAATAAAGTGGAACCACTGTCATGCAACACATTTTTTATATAAGAGAAATGATACGGCAGATTGGGAGGGTGGGTAGGATATCAGGTAGAAACACTTATCAGGCAGCTCAAGTTTGTCTCTAATAAAGTCACTGTACAAATTAAAGTACCGGTATCCTAATCTCTGTGAAAACTACTCTGGTTGTCATTGTACTGTTGTTAGAATTTCTGGTGTTACCTATATCTAATATATGCGATTGATGAGTTATTCAACTACTTTGTAAATCCAAGGAATACCTATCTCATTTGGATATCTTTCTTGTTTTTAAAATAGGAAATTGTGGGCGAATATTGTACATTTTCCCGTTATGATAATACTTTTACTTTCTACAGAGTAACATTTAGACAGTCTTGAACGATAATGATTAAACTAGAGGATATAACCTTAATACAACAGTTCAATACCAACTTACTGAAACGCAAGCCTTTTAAAATTCCACTCGGATGGCTTACAACAGTAGATTTGCAGAATTTATGAAAATAAGGTACATGGACTCGAATTCTATATATATTTTATATCTGTACAAAATTTATCTATCTGTATAGTTAATCTGTACAGCATTTCAAATTTTAATATAAAATTTATTTAGATAAATATTTGTCAAATTTTTGCACTTAATCATGTATGGTATCTATATCAAGATAGTTCCTTAATTAATAAAACTAAAAAAATGATGGTTTTATTAAGTACAAAGTTGTTTAAGTATCGGACCATACATTCTGTGTGGACTCTTTTCTTTTCTAACACTGTGAACCTATTTTATTTATTTTGATTTTTCGTGTTTAATCACAGTAACAACACCCGCTATTAACATCATGACATCTGAAGGTAGGTATTCTTTATTGTTATCACACTCGACACCTAAAGGTAGGTATTCTTTATTGTTATCACTCTCGACACCTAAAAGTTGGTATTCTTTATTGTCATCACTCTCGACACCTAAAGGTAGGTATTCTTTATTGTTATCAGACTCGACAACTAAAGGTAGGTATTCTTTATTATTATCACACTCGACACCTAAAGGTAGGTATTCTTAATTGTTATCACTCTCGACACCTAAAGGTAGGTATTCTTTATTTTTATCACACTCGACACCTGAAGGTAGGTATTCTTTATTATTATAACACTAGACACCTAAAGGTAGGTATTCTTTATCGTTATCACTCTCGACACCTAAAGGTAGGTATTCTTTATTGTTATTACTCTCGACACCTAAAGGTAGGTATTCTTTGTTGTTATCACTCTCGACACCTAAAGGTAGGTATTCTTTATTGTTATCACTCTCGACACCTAAAGGTAGGTATTCTTAATTGTTATCACTCTCGACACCTAAAGGTAGGTATTCTTTATTTTTATCACACTCGACACCTGAAGGTAGGTATTCTTTATTATTATAACTCTCGACACCTAAAGGTAGGTATTCTTTATTGTTATCACTCTCGACACCTAAAGGAAGGTATTCTTTATTGTTATTACTCTCGACATCTAAAGGTAGGTATTCTTTATTGTTATCACTCTCGACACCAAAAGGTAGGTATTCTTTATTGTTATTATTCTCGACACCTGATGGTAGGTATTCTTTATTGTTATCACATTCGATATCTAAAAGTAGGTATTCGTTATTCATTATTATAACACTCGACACCTAAAGGTAGGTATTCTTTATTGTTTAACGTCAAACACTACTTATTGGAACCAATGGGTTAGACATAAGTGTATGATTATAGATAGAACAATTTAGTATTATTATTATTATACAGCACTATGAATGCCATCAGAAATATTAAAAAAAACTATATTTGATTGCATTCAAAACACGAGATTTCCATCAAGCAAATGTTATCAGTAATGTTATCAAACAGACGATCGCTTTAATACATTTCCCTTCGCTTTCGAACTAATAAGCGACGAACGGCCGAAGGAACCAATAGTAGAGCGGCATTTGGCCAAAAGATGGGATATCCTGCATTGTTGCGATACAATCACGGAAGTATGCAAGTGCCTATGACTATTTAAAAGAGAATAAGGGCGAAAGCCATCGCAAAAAGTGCCAACTTCCGGTATTTTCAAGATGTCCGTCATGTTCGTTTTTGAAACTAAGAAAAGTAATGAAATAATAAGCTGCATCTTTTGATAAAAGTCTGTACCTCGACATGTGAGTAGCCAAGACAACAAAAAATAGTAATTAAACAGGAGGTCATTGAAAAAGGTATCTACTTCCGGTATTTTTCAAGATGGCCGCCTTATTTGTAGGCGAAACTTAGAGAAGTAACGAAATAACACGCTATACGTTTTTATAAAAGCATAAAAAATGGCATTTGAGCAGCCAAGACAATAAAAATAAGATCTAAATCGGTAGCCACTAATGAAACTATATACTTCCAGTATTTTTCAAGATAGCGGTCATATCCGTATGCAAAACTAGCTGGCATTTTCTCAGACAATACCCGGAGAAGATATGAAAAAGGAGACTGCAATTTTTGATAAAAGCTTAACAAAAATGGCATTTGAGTATCCAAGACAATCAAAATAAGACTTCAATAAGGAGCCATCGCAAAAGTGCCAACTTCCGGTAGTTTTCAATATTGCTGCCATCATGTTTAGGAAAGTACGTTTAAATATTTTATTCGCAATTCGTCATGAACCTACATATTAAAAGTGATATTGAGAAATTAAAAAATCAAGAAAAAACCAATATCCCTTTAAGTTATACAAAACAACTTACTTCCGGTTCAGAAATATTAATAATTTAATAACAAATTGTATTTACACTATGAAATACAATAAAGCAAAATATATTGACTAACTGACTTTGATTAACAAAATCGAATTTAACATAATAAATGTACCAAGCACATTGCTTTACCAAAAATAATCAAGCTACTAAAAAGCACTTCCAGTTATATTAAATGTTGTCATTTCTATTACCGACCGGAAGTAAGCTAAATTTTGCTAAACAACCATCATACTCATTTTAAAGCTGTTTAAATTTTGTTCAACCTCTTCAATGAAGTACATTATGTATCATTTTTTATGTACATACTGTAGCAGGTATTAATTGTACATAGTGATACGGTCGCCTTCGCGCTAGGGGGAATTTCCCTTTAGCTCAGTAGGTAGAGCGGTGGACCAGTAAGTTCGGGGTCACGGGTTCGAGCCCGGCTGGCACCACACTACTCTCGCCCTTTTACATTTGGTGCCGTAGACCACTCCCAGCGAAAGCTATACGATATTGAGAGGCTTCCTTGGAGACAGAACCTGGGTTGGTTTGTGTTCGGGGGCGAACACGTTTGTAAGGAAGAAGTAGTGAAGCAGGTTTTAATTATAAATAGCGATACGGTCGCCTTCTAGCTTCGCGCTAGGGGGAACTTCCCTTTAGCTCAGTCGGTAGAGCAGTGGACCAATAAGTCCCGGGTCGCGGGTTCGAGCCCGGCTGGCGTCCCACTACTCTTACCCTGTTACAATACTAATGACCTTTCTATATTACCACCAAGCGACCGGAAATGGATGTCTGTTACCTATTAATTTATTCTTTGTTCTCAATTAGATGTACTTTACTATCGTTAACTGTAATGCGGATAAAAATTCGAATAATGTAAACTTATCGATACTTTAACATTTTCTTGTATTCATTTTATATTTACTTTCACATGGTCGTCATTTAAAAAAAACGCAAATGAAACAAAATTACGAATATATTCCAATATGAGTCATTTGTTTTTGATAAAAACCTGTAGATATGATTATGAAAATACCGTGTTATACAAGTCATATGCGTTTTTGTTATGACTACTGTACTGTTCAGCGGTCATCTTGAAATTACTGGAAGAAGGTGCATTTTGCAGTGGCAACCGGTTACAATGATATTTTGGCAGTCTATGCTTCTAACATGTCAATTTTCATGTTTTCATTAAATCGTTTAGCGTATTTTTTCTTTACTTATCATAGTTTCAATCATTCAAACGGTGGTCATCTTGGAATTACCGGGAGTAGGTATATTTTTCAAAGGCTCCCGCTTTTAATCATACTTTGGTAGTCTTGGCTATAAATATGACAAGTTTAATGCTTTTATTAAAACGTTCAGCGTAATTTTTCATTACTTCTCATAGTTTCAATCATTCAAACGGCGGTCATTTTGGAATTACCGGAAGAAGGTATTTTTTTCAGTGACTCGATTTTAATATTATTTAGGTAGTCTTGACTACTAGCATGCATAATTTCATGTTTTATTGAGATGCAGTATGTTTGTTCATTACTTTAATTTGAACATCTTGAAAGAAAAACGGATGTAGGTATATATTTCAATGGCTCCCGATTTTAATCTACATTTGTAATTTTGGCTGTTTTGGCTACTGAAGAAAGAAAGGAATACCGCGCGAGCAAAAAGAGCAAACTAATAAAAAAGAAAGAACAACGAAAGTGTAAAGAGAATAATTATATACATCCAGCTGCACAAGTGAACAAATCACCATACACGAGGGCTATACTAAGCCATTTTGTGAAATATGACCGTGACATTGTTTCAAAGTACATGTATGGGAAAAAGTAAATTACGATAGGGCTGGAAGCTTTAGGGGTATATTTCCGCCATTTTGTTTACTTGACCTTATCGACTATGCTTCCCACAATATATTTGCGAAAAATCAACACTGTACATTTAATGGTTAAGGAGCTGAAAAACCATGAAGTTAGGACCAAAACCAAGTTATAAAATTGTGAGTGTTAATGTCTTTATTTCCGACATTTTGAATTATATGACTTTGAAATTGGGCATTATATGTGCCTGAGAGGCCGTTACCAGTACAATGTTACTCGGTGAGGTGCGTTGCTTGTTTTCGACGGCATGCTTCAGACATATGACAATATTAAAGGGGTAAAAAATCCAATATACAAGAAGGACAAAACACGAAAATACCGCAGTCTCTCAAAACACTAACCACACTTCATACACGCTACACACCATATACATGGGAGGCCGTCCTTACGTGACCATAGGACATTAATGTAACCAAACAAGCAAACAATATTTTACCTTTTCTTGACCTCATTTGACCCCCTAGCGAACTCGTGGCCTTGACATAATTTCTTATCATACGTAGTGAGAAAAATGTGAATAACTAAGTGCAGACGTTGTAAAATGACACGATTGAGAATTTATGAACCTTTAATGTTCGTTCGATTTTTTTTAAGTCTGTTATCTTGATCTTGAACGTTAACGTACAAAATCGAACGCGCCGTTCAAGAATTTCGCGCCCACAACTTCTCCGAAATGAAATTCTTACGTTTAACATCCACACGATATTGCACTAACAAGACTCGTGGATATAAGAAAAAAAAAGACAATAACGTAAATAACGAAGAGATCAATACCAATATGGACCCTAAATAGAAATCACGAATTTTCGCTATAAGATTACACTTAAAATTATTAATAACTGTTACATGCTTTGAATGCACGAATTAATCACTAATCTTAAATATGAAAACCCTTAAATTAAGCAAGGTACTGTTGA
Organism: Argopecten irradians irradians; assembly: GCA_004382745.1. NCBI lineage: Eukaryota > Metazoa > Mollusca > Bivalvia > Pectinida > Pectinidae > Argopecten > Argopecten irradians. Next base: position 23,337 of record SAYR01019729.1, read on the forward strand.
AGAAAATTGATTAAGAATTAATTTGTAAGACGTATAAATAAACTTGACAAATATCGGATGTCAATTGAGAAACAAATCAACTAAACCGTAAAGATAGAGCACATTCGATAAACTTTATCCTTCGACACCGATAGACCAGACTGTGTCAGCTATGTACAAAGATAAGGCTCTGTCTGGCTTAAACTGACAGTTGTATTTGTATTGTATTACAAGCATGGAGCAAATAACCAAATATCTACTGCTTTTGTGCTTGCCATACTGTTTCGGAAATCGTGACGCGAGCCAATTAGAAAATGAAATTCAGCCTCTTCAATGTGATAACAATGGAATAATGGCATCCGTTAATCAGAAAATGGAAGAAATTGAAGAATTGCTGAAAGAAAAAGAAGAAAGAATGGAAAGATTGCTGAAAGAAAGAGATGTAGAAATGGAAAGAATCCTGTTGACTAAGGAAGAAGAAACGAAACGATTGCTAAAGGAAAGAGATGATCGAATTGGTAAGCTGGAGTCAGACTTACTGAATCAAAATGTTAGACTAGCACATGTTACACGGGACATGACGTCACTTAAACGTAATATCGTGCGGAAGAACACCTTTGTGAACGGTTTAGTCAGAAAAATATCAGAACTAGAGAATGTAATGAATGGTGGTATACCGACAGCCCGTGGATCCAATAATGCCAATTCGAACATTGGCACCAGTTCTGGATTGACTGATATTCCGGGTGTCCCCCAGTTTTCCTCCAGTGATGTTAAATCAAATATCTCCAGGGGAGCGGTCAAAGACGGGAACCACGAAGAGTTGCTAGTAAATCCATCACGACAAAAACGTAAGTACAAACCATAAAATAAAATTTAAAAAAAATTAGTTATGCTCATAGTGAGTCATACATCATCTATCTTATTGAATGATGAGAAACTTTATGATCATTTCCCGAGTACCGACTATTTTACCACATATTGTTTCGTATGTTTCAATGTTAAAAATCTATATTTAAATTTAATTGTTTAATAACTTTGTGAATACGTAAACTGTACAAAAGTCGATAATTGTCGAAAGTTTAAAACTTTGAGCGGCAAAGAAAAATATTTAGAACACTTTCAATACGTTTTCTATGCCAAAAATACAGCAAGTCATAATCCATACAACATTAATGTCGTTTATAATTTCGTCAATATTTATTGGAAATATATTTATAATATTATAGTAAGATTGCATATCAGCCATGCAGATAGGGCGTTATAATTGTATCTTCTGCCCACACGCAACACACCGCATACATGAGAGGCCGTCCTTACATGACCATAGCTGTTAATAGGACGTTAATAAATCAAACAAACAAACAAAAAATCTTCTGCCCATGTTGCATGATAAGATGCCTAAAATTTAGAGTCGTTTCTCTCCCTAAGTGACGTTTTCTCTTCTCAACGTCTTCCAAGAGATTTCCAAGAGCTACTTTTTTTTATATTTTATTGCATAAAAAAACATTTTACATATAAACAACTTGTACATAGTCATCATTCACTAACTTTCTCATCTCTCATTTTTTTAAGCATTTTATTATATGGTCATCTTAACTTCAGCATATTATCGCACTATTATTTCCTTTCGTTGTACAAATATATCTCATTCTCTCTCATTTTTATCACAATTATATCTTTCTCTTACTTACTCCTATTTCATTCAATATAATATCTTATATTTCAATAATGCTTGTTAGGTTGTATATTTTTTTACATCCTTCTCATCGACTCATTCTACATTCTCTCATTCTATTACAATAAACTTCATTTTCTAGTATCATAGTCAATTTTTCCAATGTCCCATCCAATACAAAAATGTTTGCTGTTCTGATTAAATTATTTTAGTGTGTCTGAATATAAAATTTTCGTCATGATCGTTTTGATATTTAATAATATTTTTTGCTTTCCAAATCCACCATTTTGATGTCATTATGATAAAACTGGTAATGATTTGCTGTTCCTTGTTGAAATAAGTATTCAGTCCTAACATAATGTGTTTTTCTTCCATAATATAATTAGGGGGTTAGTTAAATAGCCTTATAATGACATTCTTAAGGTGGTAGTCTCACATTCCCCAAAATTTTCCTGTCGTTCAATATTTTCCATATTTGATTTATGAAGTAAATATGGTGTTATGCATCTTCTGTCAAAGTTTCGAAGAAATTGAACCATCTATTTTTTCTAAATAAATATTCAAATTTGCCATTTTTAAGTAGATTCTGCACATGACAAAACAGCATTAGTCTGTACTAAATCTGCCCTGTAAATGAAAATAATTAACAAAATGTTCTACGATATATATATTGTTTAATTGATGTGATATATATCAATCCTTTTTTAAAGAAAATGCTTTACTTCTCGTCATAATTAATTTCTAGTGATCATTTTTGGAGGAAATTAGGTAAAAAAGACGCAAGTAAATTACCTAAAATATTCTCACCAAAATGAAAATAAATCAAAATTGTGAAGTTCAATTTTTATAGAAAAATAACAGACTAAAAAGTGACAAAGTTGCTTTTAATCAGTCAATTTTCAAGAAAATTGAACCACAATTTGTCAAGATAGAGCATTTTTAGCACCAAAAAACCTTCATTTTTCATTGAAAAAGACGGGATTCACAATAGAGTTATCTCCCCTAATATGTATACTTTTTATACATTCACTGCAGAATTTTCTGTTACAATATAGCCTAGATGTCAATACTTTTAGTTTTAAAATCATTAACAATGTTTAATTAATATAAATTTACCAGAAAATAGCAATTTAAGATTGATAGGATTATTTGTGTTGTTATTTTTCAAACTAATAAAATAATTTATTCATAAATTCAAACTTCAGAAAAGGGGGTATTAATCAAATCGCGGTCATTCAAATGCTTGAAGAGCTTGGGGCACTGTCATAACTCAAGCGTCTGTATGAAAAAATCATGATCTATCTCCCTTACCACGAGACTACATTCTTAATTTTTTGCCATAGTAATTCAATTTTTGGGCATGAATAAAATAAATGAGTTAAGGTTTCTTCATTAATTTTACAGAATGTACATAGGCCGTTTGATTTCTTTATTAGTTTAAGTTTATGTTCTGTGCTTACTATTCTTTGTATAAGTTTCCATTGAAAATCCTTACATTTTTTATCTGCTATTGCATATTTGATTGTTTGCCAAATTAGTTCCCAATTCATATCCTCGTTATTAAAGTAGTGTTCCCATTTGTTCATATGTTTAGTTTTTGAGCTATTGCTATACAGAATGTGTTTAAAAACTTTTGAGGTCCTAAGTGTATTTATAATTTTCTCATTGTATATTAGACATAGATCGTCGGTGATCTTAGTAATTTCTTGGGCATTTTCTTGTTGGTTTTCTAAGATTTGTAACCAGTTACTAGGTATTGCCTTCTTTATTTTAGCAAATTCTGATATCCAGTTATGTCTGTTGATTAATTTATTCTGTAATGCTTCGGAAGTTATAAATCTGCTTTCTGTATTATTCCATACATGTTTGATTTTTTACATTCCGCTCTTACACCATTGTTTAAAGAAAAGTGGTTTGTGCTTAAATAATATTTTGCTATTGCCAAAAAGATTCATATTCAATATGCCTTGTCGGGTGTGATTAGAACATTTTTGGATAATGAACTGCCATTAAATTAAGGCCTGCTGAAATATGTCTGGTATTTTTCCGAGGTCTAACCCTTTTGTGGTGCTACATTTGCAAAGAAAGTAATCAATGTTGAACGCTTTATCGTAAGTTTGGAGCCAGTATTTTCCTAAGATACTCCATGCCTCTGTTTCACTGTGGATAAGCTTATATATCATTTTGACTTTTTTTATTTTATCAATAACGTCTATATCCAACATATCCAATCCACCCTGATTTCTTGACTGATAGCATAATTGTTTAGAGACCTTATGAATTTTGCTGTTCCATAGGAACTCGTAAATCAAATCGTTTATTTGAATTTTGTAGTTTTTCGGAATGGTCTTTTGAGATAATTCAAAATTTCCAAATACCTATACATAGTCCTTTTGTTTTTTCTAAGTTTACCTTTGCACCAGATGTTTTTTCATATCTAGATAGAATGTGGAAAATATTTGGTAAACTGTTCGCGCTACTAACAAAGAATTGAGATTCATCTGCGAACATATTAAGTTTTAATTGAATGCGCTTGTTATTTACACTTGGTAAGTCAATACCGTTGTTTAAAAAAAAAAAAAAAAAAAAAAACTTTTCCCATCCAAATAAATGGTTGATATTAGGTCTGTATGATCCAAGTTAAAGTCTCTTACCAAATGTATATGGAGAAAATCTAATGTTTCGGCTGTTTGCTCTCACTCTCAGATGTAAGAAATGACTCACTTCGGGGCCTTTTTTTCTTCCGGACTGTGAGCGCCTCCAGTTTATTGGTATCATTCACACATCTTTCCTAATGCCTCCCTTGGCATCGCCTCACTTTTGGCCTTGAGTTGAGCGTTCGCCCCTGTGAGGAAGGCTCTGGGTTCTGTCCCCTGGCCGAGACACACCAAAGTCTATAAAAGTGGTAGTTTCTGCTCCTGCTTAGCGCTCAGCATACAGGGAGTGGGACGACTGGTTCGCCCGTTGTCAGTATAATGTGACCGGGTGGGGTGTGTTGCTTGGTGTCTTCGGCAGCATGCTTCAGTGATATAGCACTATAAAAAGGGCAACAGTTTCACTATACAAGAAGACACAACACGAATATACCGCAGTCTCCCAAAACACGCACCTCGCACAACCTACACGCAACACTACGCATACATGGGAGGCCGTCCTTACATGACCATAGCTGTTAATAGGACGTTAATAAATCAAACAAACAAACAAACAGTCTATGAATGTATCCATCAGCGTCTTTGCTCCTTTGGTGTTCACGTGAAGGCCGTCTTTGTCAAAAAGTTTACCGTTGGGTTTCCCTTTTTCCAGAAATACTGTGTCATTGTCAATGAATTGGAATTCATGTCTTTGACAGAATTTCTGAATAAAGGAATTCACAATTTTCCCAGTTCTGTTGAGTTGGTCTCCACTCTGGCCTGTAATGTTCCTCGGTAGAATGCTCGATACTGTGACTCGTGCTCCTGGATAGGAATCTTGGACTTTTCCCATGGCCTCAGTTAAGTTTATGTTCACTGTGTCAGGGTTGTTTCTATTTCTAGTGACATCATTAGTTCCCAGACTGATTATCACATCATTGACATCACTGTCTACACCTTCCTCATCGTGTGCCATTTTTATCAAATCATGAATGTCTTCAGATGTAGCTCCAGATTTCGAAATGATTTTTATTGATGAGTCTGTTGGTTTCACCCTTGCACAATTTGAGGCTCCAAAAACTAAGGATGTCACCTGTTGTTTACTAACAGTACCTGAATCACTGCATGGTATATCCCGCTGTACAACGCTACTATCGCCGGGATTATTTACCTTGCTTTGTGAGTGTCATTGCCCTTTTTGCCTACTGTATGCCAGTTCGCATCCCATGCGGTGGACCTGTCACTGTGAGTGAGCCTATTTTTAGATACACGAATTTCACCTGTGCAGTCTTTAGCCAGGAGAGTCGTTTCATCACACTTATAACACCTTTTGACTCTCGTGGGGGCACCTGAAGTGGGGGTGGTCAGATTGTTCACAATAAATACATTTTGTCCTGTCATTGTCACAGAATAGTCTGACAGTGTAATTCCCAAATGATGTGGTGTTTGGAATAGTAGGGATTGCATCGATCAGTTGTATATAACGTGTTCCCGTTTCAATATCTGTTCATTTAATAGTTCCCCTCTTCAGAGTACCAGATACCACTTTGCCATATTTTTCCATACATGTTGCTACATGTATATACTGGTCTGATAGTTCAATGGGAGCGTCTTTTATTGTGACTGTTGTTAGGGATCGATCAACATCTACTAGCTGTATTTGCCTTTCTCTCAATACTAGTCCAATTATCAATACTTTCCTTTTTACTTCGTTAGTTGTCAACGTAATTAAACACTCACTTGTTGTCAGTTGAATGCCTTTTATGCTACCCCTGTCGCGGACCTCCTCTAAGCTGGCTAGGACTTCTCTATGAGTCAATCCTTGCAAACGTTTGGTGAAGAAATGCACCGTTGTATTCCGATTAACTTCACTCATAGTGAGTCTATAGAATCATTGATTCAATAGTAGGTTCTGTATCAATTTGCAACAGAAAGCACTCACTGGAATAAAAAAGAGAGTTACCCCCCCCCCCTTGAAGTGTACTGCAGGTGGAATTTGCTCCAAGAGCTACTTACATATGACCTTCAGTTCAGCGCTTGTACCTATTTAATGAAGACTATGGATTCTATCCCCTAAAAAAACACCATAGTCTATAAAGCTAGTAGTTTCTGTTCCTGCTTAGCGCTCAGCATAAAGTGCTTGGGACGACCAGTTTGGCCGTTGTGAAGATAGTGTGACCGGATTGGGTGTGTATGTTGCAGTGCGATACCACAAAACAGGACAAAACCCCACTATTACAAATGTACAACACGAATTATACCGTAGCCTTCAAAAACATATATACACACACACATCAACATTTCTTGCATAGGAGACCATCTGTAAATGACGTTGACTGTTAATATGACGTAAATTTAATAACTAACAAGAGGCCCATGGGCCTTAACGGTCATCTGACTATTAGTACAAAACAACATAGTCGTTTAAAGATTTTAGCCTATTTGACCCCTGTGACCTTGATTGAAGATCAAGATTTTTCATTAGTACAAACTTAGTAGCCCTTCATCCCGGCATGTCACAGGCCCAATATCAAGTCTCTAGGCCTCTTAATTATTCACAAGTTATTTAAAATGTTTAGCCATCGTGACCCCTGTGACCTTGAATGAAGGTCCTTCATTTGTACAAACTTGAAAGCCCTTCATCCCAGCATGCTGCAGGCCCAATATGTATTCCCTTGGCCTTCTGGTTCATGGGAAAAAGTCGCTAAAGATTTTAGTCTTTTTGACCCCATGACCTTGAATGATGATCAAGGTCATTCATTTGACCAAACTTGATAGTCCTTCATCCAAATATGTCAAGGGCCTAATATCAGGTGATTATGCCTCTTATTTATTCACAATTAGTATTTTAGCCTATTTGACCCCTGTGACCTGGAATGAAGGTCAAGATCCTTTATTGAAGCCCTTTATCCTAGCATGCTACAGGCAAAATATCAGTACACTGGGCCTTTCAGTTATTGAGAAGGAGTCGTTTGAAAGAAAAGTTTACGCACGGCGCACGACGACGGACGATGCATGATGACAATCGATCATCCTGACCCTTCGGGTCAGATGACCTAAAAATCTTATGTATTTGTTCTGTTTCAGGTGTTGTGCCCTCTACGGCAAGCCCTCAAACACCCGTAGCCTTCCACACGACCATCACTACCAAGGCGTTTACCCCTGACGATACAGTAGTGTTTGACAAGGAAACACTAGACCAAGGGAACGGGTATAACCCGGGGGACGGGATCTACACCGTCCCAGAGACGGGTACCTATGTCTTCACATGGACAGTAATTTGCGATAGACATGGATTTATCCAAACTGTTTTAGTTGCTAATGGAGTCGTTCGAGGTTCATCCTGGACGGAGGCTACAGATGTTAACGACCTTCACCAAACGACCGCTGTCGTCGTCCTTCCGCTTAACCAGGGGGACCATGTGTTCATCCGCATGGGACACACATACGGTACTGGACATATAGTTACCGATAGCACCCTCGGCGTCTCTACGTTCTCAGGCTGGAAACTGGTTTAAATGTCTGTATATAATATAGATAATAAAGCGATTAAGAATTGTTTCGTATTCACCTTGACTTCATTATATGCCATCGTGCTTCGACAGTGATCGTCCGCCGTGCATAAACTGCTCACCATATCAAGATTTATTTGTAGTTCAGTCGAGAGTTATCTCACTTTGTTAGATCACTCACTCTGATGGCAAAAATGGCGGCGTGCTTTAATTTTGAAAGCAGACGGACAACAATTACACACCCAAACACAACGAAACCGTTGAGTTCATATAAGTAAGTGTCTTTATTTTATATTAATTGATCTACACCACTTGGTCATTCCCAATACCAGTGATAAGACGTATATTTGGTTGATTATCAGTCCGAAGCGTCAGATGTCGGTGTCGTTGGCTTATATCAGGTTGGGCACAACCCTGCATATAAGTAACAGTAAGACCTATCCATTTGAGTAACAATTACCCATTTGAGTTATCATTTAGTTACTCAAATGAAAAATTTTGTGAAAAGAAAACACATAATGTTGTTTTCAAAATTGTTTTCAAGCTGGTAACTGACATTAACTGTTACTTAAATGGGTAAATCTTACCCATATCCAGGGTTCTGAAAAAATGCCAAAAACAAAACTAACGTCGACAGTTAGGCCTAGAACATTGTAGAATCTATTAGTCTAGCTCCTCGAATTTCATTCGTCTTTTTTGTTCAAGTCAATCAAGATTAATGAATTTCTGATTTAGGGATCTTGCTAGTTCTACTGAGAAGATACCCAGTGAACGCCGAAAGAAAGTTGGAGAATGGAAGGCAGGCATATACCCAAAAGAGATAGTAGAGGATGCAGAAGATGGCTATGTGAAAATCCACTACAAAGGTAAACTAGTTTTCACGGGTAGATTTACTACAGACATGTAAACCTTTATGCCTTTGCCAGGGATCAAACTCGGGACCTCTGGATTGCTAACATTAGCCTGACGCTCAACCGATCGAGCTAAAGAGATGTTCGCTCTAGCCGAGCAATATATTGCGGCTAGTATTTACCAGGGTTACATATATCTAATGTACCGTATTCGACCCATTAAGCGCACATGTCCCTATAAGCGCCCTTACCTTTTTTTAGGCCTCAATTTCAATTGCCCAGGCTTAAATAAAGACCAAAACGACACAAAACTGTAAAGATTAATTAGATTTGCAATAATTTTGTCTCATAAGCATATTTCCATTATTTGGTCGAATACGGTATATACATGAATTTGTAATACTGTATACATAATATACAATTTTACATGTACATGTATATTTGCTTCATATTTAACATCCTAACAATGACAATTACAATAATATTCCTAACATTAAAAAGAACACACACATTTACATGTATACGCACAGAAGCTTGACGTTCTGTTGATATTGATTATTAAATAAATGACATATATAAAAATCGCCCTATATATATACTAAACATTGTTTTTATATTGTATGTAGGGGTTGGGGTATATATGCTATACTGTATATATTATTGACAAAACATCAAGCTCCTGTGGTATACCTTACCACCATGAACTATGGTGTACACACCATATGTGTACTACCATATGTAGTACACTCTGTGTTACAAGTCCCTGTGTATTTTAGCCTCTGTGTTACAAGTTATTGTGTATTTTACCCTGTTTTACAAGTCCCTGTGTATTTTAGCCTCTATGTTACAAGTTATTGTGTATTTTACCCTGTTTTACAAGTCCCTGTGTATTTTAGCCTCTATGTTACAAGTTATTGTGTATTTTACCCTGTTTTACAAGTCCCTGTGTATTTTAGCCTCTATGTTACAAGTTATTGTGTATTTTACCCTGTTTTACAAGTCCCTGTGTATTTTAGCCTCTATGTTACAAGTTATTGTGTATTTTACCCTGTTTTACAAGTCCCTGTGTATTTTAGCCTCTATGTTACAAGTTATTGTGTATTTTACCCTGTTTTACAAGTCCCTGTGTATTTTAGCCTCTATGTTACAAGTTATTGTGTATTTTACCCTGTTTTACAAGTCCCTGTGTATTTTAGCCTCTGTGTTACAACTTCCTGTGTATATTAGCCTTAACTCCTTGTGTATCTTAAACATCTGTGATAATGATTTTTTTTTAAATACCGGAATAAGTTAGAAATTTATTTAATCGCTTCATAAATTCGAGCATATCCATTTTCAAAATTGTATGTCATAGTTATCTATGAGGTGTTTTAGGTCATCTGACACAAAGTCTCAAGTGACATTTTTTTATCCCTGGTGCGTCGTCCGTTGTGTGTTCGTAAACAATATTAATTTACATTTTCGACTTCTCCAAAACTGCTGAAGCAGTGTCAATGAAATTCTGCACAAATCTTCTAAGGCATTTATAAGGCCAATCTAAACTGTGAATTATATGACCCCAACACCACAGATGACTGTGGGAGGGGCCAGATGGGGATAAAATTGACTAAAATTTCAGAAGTCGTCTTCTAAATTCACAGACTGGAACCAAATACTCCTCATAGATTAAAAAGTCATATTTATAAAATCACTGACTGACTGATTGGCCAATATATAGTGTTTATATGTCCTTGTTTCATTCTGTATCCAAACTCAGGTGATCGTTAAGGCCCATGGGCCTCTTGTTTTTCACACTTACATGTATGCATCAATTACTTAATTATATAAACAGCAATTTATTTGTATATATTTTTGTTATGACAGGTTGCAGTACCAAATATGATGAAATTGTCAAGGAGGCCGAACTTATTGAAGAAGATGTACGCCACAATCTTAAAGGATCACAGCCAATTATCAATCTGGGTTCATTGATTAAAGTTAATCTTATTGCTGGAACCAGGCAAGATAGTGTTGTACGTCTAAGAGCTCCTATGGGAGATGAAGAATTTGCATATTTGGAGGAAACTTTGACTGTCTTAAAACAAACAAAGACCAAAACAGTGTATGGTGTGAATTCTAGATTCAGTTTATGGCATATTTTTGGTAAAAATTGAGACAACAGAATTATAAACAAAGAAGGAGACTGTGTTTATGTTAAAACAGGAACATTGAAGATGTATCATTGGAATCATCGCGAATGTAAATATTTTCTTGTACAGATCAGAGATGGTGAACTACAGATTACTGAATCTTCAAGGGTCAGGGCAAAACAAGTCGTGTGTACATTCGTAAAATGTACAGGAAACTACAGGTTATTACCTTACTTGATCAATGACTTTCTACTGTAAGCCTAACTTGATCAATGACTCTCTACTGTAAGCATAACTTGGTCAATGACTCTCTACTGTAAGCCTAACTTGATCAATGACCCTCTTCTGTAAGCCTAACTTGGTCAATGACTCTCTACTGTAAGCCTAACTTGGTCAATGACTCTCTACTGTACGCCTAACTTGATCAATGACTCTCTACTGTAAGCCTAACTTGGTCAATGACTCTCTACTGTAAGCCTAACTTGGTCAATGACCCTCTACTGTAAGCCTAGCTTGATCAATGACTCACTACTGTAAGCCTAACTTGGTCAATGACTCTCTACTGTAAGCATAACTTGATCAATGACTCTCTACTGTAAGCCTAACTTGGTCAATGACTCTCTACCGTAAGCCTAACTTGATCAATGACTCTCTACTGTAAGCCTAACTTGATCAATGACTCTCTACTGTAAGCCTAGCTTGATCAATGACTCTCTACTATAAGCCTAACTTGGTCAATGACTCTCTACTGTAAGCCTAACTTGATCAATGACCCTCTACTGTAAGCCTAGCTTGATCAATGACTCTCTACTATAAGCCTAACTTGATCAATGACTCTCTACTGTAAGCCTAACTTGATCAATGACTCTCTACTGTAAGCCTAACTTGGTCAATGACTCTCTACTGTAAGCCTAACTTGATCAATGACTATCTACTGTAAGCCTAACTTCTAACTGCAGGTCATTTTGAAATCTGATGCTAACATTTATTTTAAAACATGGTTGTCGTTTCCAGAGAAGAGCTATTTGAATTATTATTACAGAAGTATTGGAATAACCCATTAGATCTTCATACAATTAAAGATATATCTACAGCGATTGAAAACAATCGTACATTGAAAATTATTCCAAATGAAGTTTAAAATGTTTAGGTGCTGAACTTTTCAGGCTTAAAAAAGGGGGTCTGCAGGCAAAAGTGAAGGGCGGGTCTCAATTTAGGAAATTTAAAGAACAATTAAAACATTCAAGTACAATTGGGATGTGAAAGTTGACAGAGTTGAAACTCAGATTTAAGTAGAGAAAATTAAAACTGATACTGAAAAACAGTTCAAGGAAAAAGAAAAGGAAAATCAGGAGTTAAGGGAAAAGTTACATAAAACATCTGTATTTACTCCAGAAGTTAAACCTTTAAAGAGAAAAGCATTTGCAGACTATACACCAGGTTGGCAATTAAAAATCTGTAAGAAAGATGACAATCTGATTAAAATACAGATCCTTATAACCACTCCATTATATAAAAGATCTGACAATATCCCATAGGAGGTCACGTCCAGATGACCTTTATACCACGTGGTCTTCGTATAGGATACATTTTCTACACCTGTAACATCCATTGAAAACGATATTTCGTCCCAGTATGCATAAACAATTAGCTTTATTGTGCTCTTTGGGCGAGATGACTACGTAAACCAAAATAATTCGTCCCTGAAATTCACTGTCAAAATTTTGCAAGTAGCAATTTGATTGGCCATTTGCAAAGGTCACCTTGACATGACCCCTAATGGGATTTTCTCAGATCCTCTTATCAAACGTAGTGATAATAAGGATATGTATTTTAATCAGATTGGAAAGATGAAGAACTTTGTAAAAGGGCACTAACAGTTTTAAAGGATTCAGATGCTATCCCTGTTTCAGTAACTGTTTTACGGAATGGTAAACAGGAGGTTATAAAATTATGTGACACAAGTGAAAATAGAGAAATCAGTCATCTGAGGTAATCGAAACCTTAGTTGAGATGAATGCGCTTATTTACATTCTTGATACATTTAATGTTAGCAAAGATGCCTATCATGAGTTAAGCATGACCTTTAAAACTCTTCCCAGACTAAATGCTGTTAACAAAGTATTGTCTGATTTAAATTCAAAATTTGATACTAAAGCAACACCTGATGCACTTTGTGTCCAGCAAAGTTTGAAAAAGCATTTATCTGATGTTCTTTCACATAAGATTAACATGAACAAATACTTTGCCCCAGATGGAAATATCAAAATTAAAATATCTGGGGATGGGACTAATTTGGGGAAAAGGATACATGTAGTGAATGTAACATTCACTATCATCAATGAAGAAAGGAGTTCAGCAGTTAATGGTAACTATCCCTTAGCTGTTATAAGGACTAAAGAGAAGTATGATGATCTTGTCTAGGGCTTATCAGATGTGATTAAGGAAGTAGAGGAACTACAAGGTACACATATTAAAGTTCAAGATGGAGAATTTAACATTGAAATACTTCTGGGTGGGGATTACAAGTTTCTCTTACTTGCAAGTGGAATACCTTCCATTGCATGTCAGCATTTCTGTAAATGCAGTAAAGCTGAGAAACTGGATCTGAGTAAAGACTGGGCTTTGACTGATACTTCCAAAGGAGCTAGACTTGAGTTTAAGTTTAATGAAGAATTAGCTCAATCTTTAAGGAGAAAGAAAGTTGACAAAGATAACTTTTCTGTAAAAAAAAGAAACCACTGTTCCCATCTATTTCCCCAGGACAAAATGTTCAATCTCCTCCTCTCTGACCTGAGATGCTTGGATAATATTAGTGAAAACTCCACATTCACAGCTGGAAAGCAGGAAAAAAGAGACAAACTTAAGCATGTTCTGAAAATAGAGCATGTGCTTCAGCAGCTTGGAATTCATTTTGAAGTAGGTGTAAATCAAGAAACAAAGAAGTTAGATTATCGAGATCTAACAGGTCCAGAAAAGTGTGTGTTGTTTAACCATATTCATGCTGCAGATTGAATTGATGATAAATAAAAGGCAGCAAATGTACAACAACTGTGGGATGATTTCAAGTAAATAAATGTTTTAATCAAATCTGAAGACCTTGACGCTGATGAGATTGAAGCTATGGCAAAACCTGGTGTTCACTTTATATAAAAGTGTATCAAACAAGAGATATAACTCCATACATACACTTGTTGAGATATCATGTAAGTGATCTCATAAAAATGCATGGACCCATTGTTATATGATGGGGGTGAGGGTCACCTTGTTATATGGTGGGAGTGAGAGTCTCTTTGTTATATGATGGGGTGAGGGTCGCTTTGTTGTATGATGGGGGTGAGGGTCGCTTTGTGATATGATGGGAGTGAGGGTCTCTTTGGTATATGATGGGGTGAGGGTCGCTTTGTTATATGATAGGAGTAAGGATCGCTTTGTTGTATGATGGGAGTGAGAGTCTCCTTGTTATATGATGGGGTAGAGGATCGCTTTGTTATATAATGGGGGTGAGGGTCTCGTTGTTATATGATTGAGTAAGGATCGCCTTGTTATATGATGGGAGTGAGAGTCTCTTTGTTATATGATGGGGGTGAGGGTCACCTTGTTATTTAATGGGAGTGAGAGTCTCTTTGTTATATGATGAGGGTGAGGGTCACCTTGTTATATGATCGAGGTGAGGGTCATCTTGTTATTTAATGTGAGTGAAAGTCTCTTTGTTATATGATGGGGTAGAGGGTCACCTTTTTATATGATGGGAGTGAGAGTCTCTTTGTTATATGATCGGGGTGAGGGTCACCTTGTTATATGATGGGAGTGAGAGTCTCTTTGTTATATGATGGGGGTGAGGGTCACCTTGTTATATGATGGGAGTGAGAGTCTCTTTGTTATATGATGGGG
>SAYR01019729.1:56290-151174 GCA_004382745.1 Argopecten irradians irradians
AAAATTTGCCCTTTTCGGGCCCCACCCTCAGCCCTAGGGGTCGACAGCTCAATCTATTAAAATAATGATTTGTCCTTCCCCAATGATTGTTGTTAACACCCAGAATATAAATGAATTAATCCAAGGATGAAGAGGAGTAGAATTCTCTTAAAGCTTAAAAAGAAGATAGTTGCCCTTTTTGGGGCTCCCACTCCTCAGCCCCCTGTCAGACCTATCCAAATATATAAATATGAAATGTCCTTACTTATGATGTTCCCACTAAAGTAGGAATGAATATCATCAAAGGATGAAGGAGGAGTAGGAATTAAAAGCTAGAATAGGAAAAATTTGCCCTTTAGTGCCCCCACCCTCAGGCCCCTAGGGTTCGACCAGGCTCCATTTATATACAAATATGAATGTCCTCCCCAATGATTTTCAAACCAACTATGATGAAATCTCAAGATGAAGGAGAGTAGGAATTTTTAAGCTAAAATAATAAAATTTGCCTTTGGGGCCCGCCCTCTGAACCAGGGGTCGGAACAGGCCTCATATCTATAACATATATGATCCTTCCCTAATGAAGTTTATCACACAAATATGGATGAAAATCCCATCCAAGGAAAGGAGGAGTAGGATTAAAGAAAAATTAAAGAAAATTGCCCTTTTAGGAGGCCCTGCCCTCTGACCCTAGGGTCGAACCCAACCTCATTTATATGAAAATATGATTGTCCTTCCCTAATTGAAGTTCCACGACAAAATATGGATGAAATCATCCAAGGATGAAGGAGGAAGTAGGTAATTTAAGCTAAAATAAGAAAATTGCCCTTTTTGGGCCCACCCCTCAGCCCCCTAGTGTCGGACCAGGCTCATTTATATAAAATGATGAATTGTTCCTTCCCCAATGATGTTTCAAACCAAATATGGATAAAATCCAACCGAGATGAAGGAGGAGTAGGATTTTTAAAGCTAAAATTAAGAAAATTTGCCCTTTTTGGTGCCCCACCTCTACAGCACCTAGGGTCGCGACCAGGCTCATTTATATAAAAATATGATTGTCCCTTTCCCTATGATGTTTCAAACACAAAATATGGATGAAATCCATCAAAGAATGAAGGAGGAGTTAGGCTTTGTATTAAATAGTCTTACGCCACGACGCACCGGCGGACGGCGCCCACGACGACGGACGTAAAACGCGATGACAATAAGCGTCATCCTTGACCTTTCGTCAGATTTTGACCTGATAATTTATCATATCTGAGGATTTACATCGCGCATATATACAAGGTCAGCTATCTGTACAGTAGCTAGGCCAAAGACGTGCTCCTTTAAATAGGTCTTGTTAGTTTTATTTTGGTGTTGACACGGAAAGGACGAGATGACTCTGTCTCCTGGACATTAAAACCAAATCATTTTATTTCATCTAGGCAATAATTAATTTTGAAATTTCCATATGCCGCCTGCAAGGAAGACGTCCTAGGCTAAGTCGCTACCCACAATTACACTCGTCGTGGTCTTATACATATGTATTATGTAAACTTTTCATCGATAATTTGATCCAGATATATCTGTCTCGACATATATATTTAGAAATTATGAAATATGGTGAAGGAACGTATGTACAAGATAAAAAAAACCCAATCTCAACTGCTATTCCGGGACCGGAAATGTAATATTGTCACCAGCCCAAGCACAGGGGCACACAAATTTATCATCATGTAAAATAATTCCCTATGTACGTCATGATCCACATGACTGAAATTGCGAAAAAATTCAAGGGTGGCGGCCAGATTCATATTATTGTGTTATAGGTTTATTATATATATGAAGCTTTGTAGCGATTCTAAAGACCGCACCTCACTTCATAGTTTTTTGTAAAAACCTTTATTTTATTGAAACTTTAATTGAAAAGATCATAAATATAACTTATCGGCCATCTTTTTCATTAAGATGTGCCCATTGTACTCCGCCCATATTCCTTTGTTGCGTTCTAATTCCTTGAGTGAACAGGAGCTTGACCTGCTTTGTTAGTTTTGTGGTAGGGAAGCACAAACTAGGGATGTTAGTGCCTACTTATTTGAAGAAGTGGAAAAATAAAGAGTCTATGCAATAGACGATTTTTTTACCACGATTCAATTTTACCGCCTCCTTTTAATCGATTCAGAATTTACCGCTTTCTCGTATATTATTTTGATTTACTTCTGATTGGCTTATTCAGCTCACGTGACCACCGCTATGTTTATGAGTTTGCGCACTACTTATTTCAGAGGACAGAAAAAATTTTCAACGGGCGCCATTAATATTATTATATTAACATTTCATTACCCACCCAGTCCACATCCCTGTTTGTTTTCTTATTATCCACATTTGTTTTATACTCATGCTTTCTTTGTAGTTCTATGTCTACATTTAGTGTATAATGTAGATTTGCTATTGTTATTTCATCATTATTGCATATTGTTCTCTCTCGATAATATTTTTGTCACCGCTTTCTTTGTACTTGTATGTTGTACCATTTATAAATGTTTAATGTATGTTTGCGCATATTGTTTAGCATATTGTTCTTTCATGTAAAATTTCTTTGATATTTATGTGCGGCGATCTCTAAAGGCCCGCCACCTTTCACTCCTATGTTTTGTTTGTCAAACCTTTATTTTATTTGAAAACTTTAAATTGAAAGATCAATTAATAAATAAACCTTACTCGGCCATCTTTTTCATTAAAGATGTGCCAATGTATTCGCCCAATCCTTGTTTGCGTTAATTCCTTAAGTGAAACAGAAGCTTCCTGCCAGTATAGTTGTGGCAGGAAGCACAAACTAGGGATGTTAGTTGCCTACTATTTGAAGAAGTGGAAAAAAATAAATTTATATATTATGTACAATATCGGTTAGCTATGTAATAATTATAATAAACATAACAAAAAAAAACAAGTAGGTCTTTTCACCACATGGTGAAATCCCTAACAATGAAGATATAGGTAATGTATCTGATGTTGACCTGAATGACTTCAGTGAGAACGGTTTTGAATTTGTTCATCAGCTGTAGCCAGTATTCTAATTGGTTGATTCGACTGTCATTGTTGCTCCTCCTGTCTTCTTTCCGTACAGATTAAAACGGTAAGCTAGAGAAATCCCCGCGAGGTCCGGATGACGGCACCACCGAGGGTAAAATACACTGTTGTAGCTCCCGGTCATTCAGATAAAACACTGGAAATAAACATATTCCTGACTCTACTATACAGATTATTACTAGTGTGTTGATTTACAATAATCAACTACTCCCACCTGAAGTCAGTTTCCTCGTCAGAAATTCAAAATTATCGCATTTAAATTACCCAGTGAATCATTGTTAGGGACTTCACCCCAATTGTGAGGGTTAGAAAATATCCTCATGTTTTTTTTTTATATTGATGTGAGTATATTTATATATTGAATATTAACATAAGATTTGCCTCACCCTCCTCATAAGATTACATATATATAATAGTTACATATTTTATAATTATTTATTTCACTATTATATACCCAAAATAGGTTAAGGCTAACTAAACATTTGCATTGTTTGTGCTTTATTTCACTAAAAATACGCATGTCTACAGCCTTTTCGAACAATCATAAACACTGCTATTAATATAGCTGGTCACCCATAAATGGTGAAAGCTATGTTGTTCACTAAGGGACATTTTTAAACCGCCTCGCCAAACCATAAATGAGGGTTTCCTATGCCGAATATAAACCATGATCTGTGGCGATCCCACAGTTTCTGTGGATAGATCCAATAAATATCGGTAAACCACCTGTTAGAGGCGTGTGTTGATTATTAGTGGAAGATTTCTATCTTCCAATCAATTTTTAAAGATGGTGGTTGCTCCTAGATTATATTCACACTTTTGCCCATATTTCCCTCCAAGTACTTATAATTAATGTGTATCGAGAGAGTTCGAGGCAAAAAAGTATAATGTGTAAAACGATTAATCAAAGCACTCTGGCTTGGTATCACAAAACCTAAACATAAAACATATATCAAGTAGATCCGGCCTTACTACACCTGCTAGATTATGTTTATGTAAAACTAATTTTTGTCCATAGTTATATGTCCTGTGACTCAGAATGGAGGGCTAGTCGTAATAAGTTGGGACATCTTAACCACTTGCCCACCGCGGCCCACAATGTATCATGTAGATTCGCATCATATGTGCTAATGGTTAGTCGAAACATATCATTTATGCTGTCAATTCAAATTCATTTACCTGAAACTGGGTTAATGAACATTTTGTATATCCATTTTAATAACAATTGAAATGACAATTAAAATGACTATTAAAATATTCACACTTTTGCCCATATTTCCCTCCAAGTACTTATAATTAATGTGTATCGAGAGAGTTCGAGGCAAAAAAGTATAATGTGTAAAACGATTAATCAAAGCACTCTGGCTTGGTATCACAAAACCTAAACATAAAACATATATCAAGTAGATCCGGCCTTACTACACCTGCTAGATTATGTTTATGTAAAACTAATTTTTGTCCATAGTTATATGTCCTGTGACTCAGAATGGAGGGCTAGTCGTAATAAGTTGGGACATCTTAACCACTTGCCCACCGCGGCCCACAATGTATCATGTAGATTCGCATCATATGTGCTAATGGTTAGTCGAAACATATCATTTATGCTGTCAATTCAAATTCATTTACCTGAAACTGGGTTAATGAACATTTTGTATATCCATTTTAATAACAATTGAAATGACAATTAAAATGACTATTAAAATATTCACACTTTTGCCCATATTTCCCTCCAAGTACTTATAATTAATGTGTATCGAGAGAGTTCGAGGCAAAAAAGTATAATGTGTAAAACGATTAATCAAAGCACTCTGGCTTGGTATCACAAAACCTAAACATAAAACATATATCAAGTAGATCCGGCCTTACTACACCTGCTAGATTATGTTTATGTAAAACTAATTTTTGTCCATAGTTATATGTCCTGTGACTCAGAATGGAGGGCTAGTCGTAATAAGTTGGGACATCTTAACCACTTGCCCACCGCGGCCCACAATGTATCATGTAGATTCGCATCATATGTGCTAATGGTTAGTCGAAACATATCATTTATGCTGTCAATTCAAATTCATTTACCTGAAACTGGGTTAATGAACATTTTGTATATCCATTTTAATAACAATTGAAATGACAATTAAAATGACTATTAAAATATTCACACTTTTGCCCATATTTCCCTCCAAGTACTTATAATTAATGTGTATCGAGAGAGTTCGAGGCAAAAAAGTATAATGTGTAAAACGATTAATCAAAGCACTCTGGCTTGGTATCACAAAACCTAAACATAAAACATATATCAAGTAGATCCGGCCTTACTACACCTGCTAGATTATGTTTATGTAAAACTAATTTTTGTCCATAGTTATATGTCCTGTGACTCAGAATGGAGGGCTAGTCGTAATAAGTTGGGACATCTTAACCACTTGCCCACCGCGGCCCACAATGTATCATGTAGATTCGCATCATATGTGCTAATGGTTAGTCGAAACATATCATTTATGCTGTCAATTCAAATTCATTTACCTGAAACTGGGTTAATGAACATTTTGTATATCCATTTTAATAACAATTGAAATGACAATTAAAATGACTATTAAAATATTCACACTTTTGCCCATATTTCCCTCCAAGTACTTATAATTAATGTGTATCGAGAGAGTTCGAGGCAAAAAAGTATAATGTGTAAAACGATTAATCAAAGCACTCTGGCTTGGTATCACAAAACCTAAACATAAAACATATATCAAGTAGATCCGGCCTTACTACACCTGCTAGATTATGTTTATGTAAAACTAATTTTTGTCCATAGTTATATGTCCTGTGACTCAGAATGGAGGGCTAGTCGTAATAAGTTGGGACATCTTAACCACTTGCCCACCGCGGCCCACAATGTATCATGTAGATTCGCATCATATGTGCTAATGGTTAGTCGAAACATATCATTTATGCTGTCAATTCAAATTCATTTACCTGAAACTGGGTTAATGAACATTTTGTATATCCATTTTAATAACAATTGAAATGACAATTAAAATGACTATTAAAATATTCACACTTTTGCCCATATTTCCCTCCAAGTACTTATAATTAATGTGTATCGAGAGAGTTCGAGGCAAAAAAGTATAATGTGTAAAACGATTAATCAAAGCACTCTGGCTTGGTATCACAAAACCTAAACATAAAACATATATCAAGTAGATCCGGCCTTACTACACCTGCTAGATTATGTTTATGTAAAACTAATTTTTGTCCATAGTTATATGTCCTGTGACTCAGAATGGAGGGCTAGTCGTAATAAGTTGGGACATCTTAACCACTTGCCCACCGCGGCCCACAATGTATCATGTAGATTCGCATCATATGTGCTAATGGTTAGTCGAAACATATCATTTATGCTGTCAATTCAAATTCATTTACCTGAAACTGGGTTAATGAACATTTTGTATATCCATTTTAATAACAATTGAAATGACAATTAAAATGACTATTAAAATATTCACACTTTTGCCCATATTTCCCTCCAAGTACTTATAATTAATGTGTATCGAGAGAGTTCGAGGCAAAAAAGTATAATGTGTAAAACGATTAATCAAAGCACTCTGGCTTGGTATCACAAAACCTAAACATAAAACATATATCAAGTAGATCCGGCCTTACTACACCTGCTAGATTATGTTTATGTAAAACTAATTTTTGTCCATAGTTATATGTCCTGTGACTCAGAATGGAGGGCTAGTCGTAATAAGTTGGGACATCTTAACCACTTGCCCACCGCGGCCCACAATGTATCATGTAGATTCGCATCATATGTGCTAATGGTTAGTCGAAACATATCATTTATGCTGTCAATTCAAATTCATTTACCTGAAACTGGGTTAATGAACATTTTGTATATCCATTTTAATAACAATTGAAATGACAATTAAAATGACTATTAAAATATTCACACTTTTGCCCATATTTCCCTCCAAGTACTTATAATTAATGTGTATCGAGAGAGTTCGAGGCAAAAAAGTATAATGTGTAAAACGATTAATCAAAGCACTCTGGCTTGGTATCACAAAACCTAAACATAAAACATATATCAAGTAGATCCGGCCTTACTACACCTGCTAGATTATGTTTATGTAAAACTAATTTTTGTCCATAGTTATATGTCCTGTGACTCAGAATGGAGGGCTAGTGGTAATAAGTCGGGACATCTTAACCACTTGCCCACCGCGGCCCACAATGTATCATGTAGATTCGCATCATATGTGCTAATGGTTAGTCGAAACATATCATTTATGCTGTCAATTCAAATTCATTTACCTGAAACTGGGTTAATGAACATTTTGTATATCCATTTTAATAACAATTGAAATGACAATTAAAATGACTATTAAAATATTCACACTTTTGCCCATATTTCCCTCCCAGTACTTATAATTAATGTGTATCGAGAGAGTTAGAGGCACTCTGGCTTGGTCTCACAAAACATATATCAAGTAGATCCGGCCTTTGAATGGAAAATGCCACAAATAATAATATGGGACAAATTTGGATTCGAGAGATCCTAACATATATATCCAGTAAAGGTCGATGGATCTGTTTTTCTCGCAACAAATAAATGGATTTTTTTCATTAAGACATTGAAAAATCTGACATTGCAAAAATCAATTTACAAAATTAATTTAGATTACGCCAATTTCAACGGTGAATTTTTTCTATCTATGGCAAATTATTCGTAACGAAGAGTTAATTTTAACAATTCATATGATTCCATGTGGTGTAATGTTTCTTTCATTTCATATAACATTGATTTGATATTGCAGCGATGTAATTCAGTAATTTGTTTATATCGTACAGACACACGTCCATGATCGTCATAAATTGTCTTTAAAGATGCTACTCGCCGACAGATCATAAATGATACACATCACTTGAACAATGATTGGTACTTACTCATGTAAATGTACGTCTAGTTAACACAAATATAATATAAAATAATTAGGTTTGCTTTTGATGAATGAGGGATCAATACTTCATCCCATATAAGGAACAGTGTCATGGTCTGTTTTCGGGACGCAATTGAATATTTTTAATATTTTTTACCTTGAAATAAAAAAAAATCAAAATTTGCAAGTGGTAATGGTGCAAAGTAAGTAACTCTTGTATCTGAAGACAAATAATAATTCATCTGCTCCAGCTTTTGATAGAGCAAAAATACCATTTTTTATGACTCTTCTTAAATTAATTTTCTTCATAAAATCAATTTTAGAGACTATCTAATTGTAATACTTATTATTCGCTTATCTTTAAAAGTGATGTCCTGTAACATACATATTATACATATGAATATTTCTCACTGAAGTTATACAAAATAGAAAATTTTAATATTTTTCCAATTATTAAAACGGATATATTGGGAGAGAAAAAATTGAAGATTATGTGTCAATACTATACTATGTGGATTCCGTCCAAGTGCAGCGTACACGAACGCACGGGAAACTCCTGCTACTGCTTATATAAGCTAGTGTCTAGTTATACATGTATTCTTGAATCACAAATTAAAGTGTCCCCTGATTTCTCGCTAATAAATCAGGTAATAAATGCTATCAAAATATTTTCCATTCGATCTTTGCATAATATGTTTCGATGTTATCAATGAATTGCTTACTGTATGTTCTAAAATAAATATGATGTACGTGTTAATCATGCCTTATTACTACATCTGTATTATAATAGAAATGTGAGAACACACTTTTCATAATGTGTGTATAGTGATTTAAATGCTTTTGAAACAGGCTTTAAGCGGATATTTGCCGAATAATTCACAACTATTTTGATATTTTTGACAAGGACTTGAATTTTCGGGGAAATGTACAACTTTTGAAGCACATTTCATTATTCACATACACTTACCTTTATAGCTCATATAATTATGGTTGATATATATTGATCTTGAGTAACGGGGCGCTCTAGGGCGATTTATAGACCATAGTTAATGTTCTCTTAGTTATTTACAAGAAGTTGTTTAAGATTTTAACCTTTTTTTGACCTCTGTGACCTTGAATGAAGATCAAGGTCATTCATTTAAACAAACTTGGTAGCCCTTTATCCCAGCATATCACAAGCCAAATGCCAGGTCTCTATGCCTCTTAGTTATTCACATGAAGTCGTTTAAAGATTTTAGCCTATAGCTTTTTGACCCATGTTTTAACGTCGAGTTAGGCCACCGGCACATTTCTTGTGTCCGGCCGGGAACTACAGCAAAATAGCTAAAAATCATGCCAGAACTACATCCTAAGCTTAAGGATGTACACCTCTGAGAAGTCAAAATTTTCTTGAATTACATTTTTTTTCTCATATAGATTTTTGGAAATAAGAGTTCATACCATACAAGAAAATGGAAGAAAAAACATATGCCAGTGTGCTTGTTTTTGAGCTATTGTCAAAAAGATACCAAGTTGACAAAATCTTAGATTTTTTGGGATTTTTGCCGTTTTGACCATATACAAAAGAGTTTAAAGCCATAATTTCCTAATGAGATGTTTGATATGTATGGAATTTTAAAGAATTTATTTTCCTGTAGTCTTCTTTAAAAATATACAAGTTTTGATTAATACGACTCATATTTTTTTCTCAGAATAACAAGTAAAGTAAAAGTTAAGTAAAAGCAATTTCAGTAAAAATGGTTAAACTATGGCTCTACTCTAAGAGGAAAAAGACACAATTTCAAAATGGCCGCCAAATGGGGCATTTCTTAAAATCTCTGTATAAAAAAAATCTTCTGAAAATAGAAATGTAATTTTTTGACAAAATTTGCATCTGGCAACTTGCTACAGATATTGATAAAATATATTTGAAAATCTCATAACTTCTTTGATCTTTGTCGAAACGAGACTTCAACGAACGGGACTGAAACCTCAGAAGAATACATCCTTACTCGTAAGGAGTTGTGACCAAAGCATTAATCACGCAGTCCCTAAAATAACAAAACATATGGGTCTCAATCGGTTACCTGTAGTAGCTCCATACACAATTGAGTACAGCGCCAGACTTGCAAACGTAGTGTAATATGGAACCAGGCTTGTAGTTAGCGCCCCTATCAACAACATGGCACTGTTCAGAACAAAAGTATTCACACACGGCTTGTCAGATATGTAACCGACCAGGACACGTGACACAATACTCGATATCCCGATGATTGAAATCAGAAGAGCACTTTCCCGGGATGACAGGCCGACAGATACACTATGTACAGGCAGGTAACTGAATGGAATATTGTATCCTGAAAGGTCAAAATATTAAAAAAAGCATTATACACAAGATCTTTAGTGTCTGTTACGTGACTGACATTATATCAGAAGTGTATATATTAATTCAAAAAGAAAATGAATTTTCATGCAGATAAAACTAGAACTGATTAGCTGATACTTTGTTGGCTTGGTTTATTATATTTACGTCATATTACTTCAAGCTGACAATGCAAGTTTAAAAAATGTACATTCGAGATTAAAAAAAAAATATGAAGATTTTTTTCCAAAATTTGTTTCCGAGACAGCCCCTTGCGTTTCTTTGGACGGACAGACGCCATTTTGTTTAAACTCTGCTTGGATACGTGACGCCTACCGACCCCTATATAAAGCGCGTGAATCGACACACGTGCGCTCAGTCATGTACATAAACACATAGAAGTTGTCCACTGTGTATCACCCAATAATACATAAACACAACCATTTAACTGCAGATATGTGTAGGGATTGTTTTAGCAAGCAAACGTCAACTCTTCTAAGCTGTCATTTAGATGTTTCACAAAGGAGTAGATACGATAGGACCAGTATTTGGCCTTATTTTTTCAGGCCGCGTCAATTTCACATTAATAAATACTCTCATACTTGCCATTCATCAAAACATAACTTTTTGTAACCATGTATACGATGTGCTCCACCTATGACGTCATCAAATTGATGATTTTCCTCTTCTCGCCAAATTTTGCTAGAAATTCATCATCTTTAGGTTAGAAAATTCTTGAAATGGAGTTGGCCGCCACCTTGGAGCAACTTTATATTTTGCATGGATATGCGTAAATACACGATACACAACGTGTGAAAATCTCTTTCTGCTCCACGAAGGCGGCCACGTTCATTTTTAGAGAAAACCACTCAAAATGTATGATTTTCCAAGGATTTTTTCAAGTGAAAATTGGCAGGAAACTGCCTGTTGACGTCATAGTGAACATAATCGGCACATGCGATATATTTTCGGGATGTAATGTGTTAGCATATGTATTCAACAGCTATATGGCAAAATATGTTGTTCTTTACTGGAGAATTAATTTTGGGGCCATATTCGAGTCTTAACGTACCTTCTCCTTTAACTTTCCACACAAATGAATAGAAATCCTAATAATCCGTCCACATATCTCTACGTATACTATCGTACCCGATGTACTCGACTGGCCACGTGCACGTGACCACCTGTCCCGAACAAGAGACGCTTCCATATATAAACTACTGAAGGCACACCTGTGTACATGAGCGTGAATATCTAACTTATATTGAAGTATTTTATTAGTTCGTTTTTGACATATTTTGGGACCTAACTGACAATATTACTTCAATGAAACCTTATCAGGTGAGTGCAGTGTTTATTTTTAGTTTGACAATGTTATCTGCTATTAGAATTTCCTAGTTTGTATTGTACGTTATAATCAAAATGGATATCGCACGTGGAAAAAAGGTACGAATTCATTCATTACTTTTAATTTAACTGTATAAATTTATCAATCTGATTGAAATACAGATCCTTATAACCACTGCGTCCTCTTATCTAACGTAGTGATAATAAGGATCTGTATTTTAATCAGATTGTAAATTTATATATGGTTCTTAGAAACTGTATTTGAGAAAACATTGAAAGTACTAACCATTTTATTATTATGACGTGGCCTCAGGTAACCTGTAATTATAGTACAGTAGATCTAGAGCCGGTCAAGTGTTAGTTGTTACACCTTGAACAGCGAGCGTTCGACTGATCGCACATGTGTGTAGGTCACGCGCTTTATATATGGGTCTGTCTGTCTGCCCGTTTTTGCTTTTTTTTTTGTTTTTTTTTTGTTACCACTATTTCTCAGGATGTATTTAAAGGATCTGTGTCAAATTTCATATGTAGGTTTAAACCTAGTTGTGCAAAATGCATTCTGGGACCGATCAGTCAACAAGATGGGCGATAGTGATTTGTACGCAGGAAATGAAAAAATCGGATATTAAGCTCAAAATGGTAATCTTTTTAGCAAATTTTCATATTTGACTTGACGCAGCAAAAAGTTACCAAACAGCAAACTACTATTCCTAATAAGTTTTTTGACCTCTTATCAATTAGTAAAAACAACAACAATAACAATTAAATATATAGAGATCTATGCAAAGGAGAATTATTGAAATACCATCATTAGGTTTACAAAACATCATCGGGTGCGTATACTGGGCATATGATATTTTTGTTATTCCAAACCGCTGACAATACAGTTCCCTGATATATAATAATTTCCTTAAATAGAACATTCACTATTGACGATTTCCAGCCGTGCTACCCCAACTGAGAACGACGCTTGTATGTAAACCCCTACCGCTCTACCGCTTGTACTGTAGCCGTGTTATTTAAAGACTCGAGTAATGTCGCCAAATCCACAGGTAAATTGGTACTAGATGCTACGCTCCGGCCTCTCATCCAGCTTTACGAAACTGAATGGCTAGTTAGCTTAACCGTTCTATATACCATCAACAATGCATATGAATCTACTTAAAGACAAAACAAACATTCTTCAAATTGCATCAATATTCACTTGACTAGTATGTCTTTACTTTAGATATTTCAACAAATCTTCATACTTCTAGTAAAATTGCATATGAAACTCCTTATAGATCTAGTAATGCTCATTACGTAGGGAACCGCCATGTGTCCCAACTGCAGGCCGTGTGCAAAAAGTCAAAACACACGTGGGATTAATTAGATGGGTCCTAAACTAACAAGGTACAAGGTTAGTGGCATTTTTAACCGTACTGTTATATATAATTAACCATCAGCTTGGATCTGGTTACGTACAAAATGAAGTGAGTTCACTCACAATGTGATTATTGCAAGCCAACGTATCTGCTATCCGATATTGCTCTTTAAAGTTTGTTAATGACCTCAAACACACTTATAACTTATTGTGGCAATTTATAAGTAACTAGGTTATAATATTTTCAAATAGTTCTGATAACTATTCATGTGTAATATCTCATGACATTGAAGTCTACGGAGTACGGCGGACTGCCAATGTTTTTGACAGTTCTGCAAGATTG
The DNA here is from genome assembly GCA_004382745.1 of Argopecten irradians irradians. Taxonomy (NCBI): domain Eukaryota; kingdom Metazoa; phylum Mollusca; class Bivalvia; order Pectinida; family Pectinidae; genus Argopecten; species Argopecten irradians. Next base: position 69,667 of record SAYR01019729.1, read on the forward strand.
TTTCAGTTACGGTATCCAATAAAAGAAAAAAAAAACACAATGAAATTATATTATTTCTTCTAAATACAACACTTCTTTGTGCAAGTTGTCAAGCATTTATTGTGAATGTTTTGCAACGAAATTACCACTTTTATAACATTGAATTTGTGGTTCCCCGTACAGCGTTTTCCCCAAAAATTTTAAATGCGCAAAATATACCGACAGTAGATTGTTTTAGCATGTTCAGCCCTAAGAAAAAATGCATGTGCAAAGTACTCTGATGTTTAAGTTACACAAGTTTTTACGGTATTTGTAACAATTACGATTGTGTTTGGTACAGCTAATATAGCCAAATTACCTGTGGGTTGACGACAGTACTCGAGTCTATAAATAACTAGATGCACTCATTCAATACATCGATACAAGTCAGCGGTAGAGCGGTAGGGGTTTATACACACGCGCCGTTCTCAGTTGCGGTAGCACGGCTGTAAAAGTAGAAAAAAATATTAATTTAAAGATGGCTGAATACCAAGGTGGCACTTTACAGTTTCCTAACATAATCCATTTTCATGTTACTTTGAGATTTTTTATTTTTTAGTCATGCCGGCGAAATTTGGAACAGCATATAGGATAGGTGAATCACGAGGCTGGAAGCTGGAAGAGCTCCCGCATCCCTGAACCCAATGTTCCTGATGTGGACGGACAATGGAAGATGACAAGCTGGAATCAAGGCGGTAAACCGGGGATGTTCTACCACATCAGCTACATCGAAGACGACACTCTGGCATCCGACGAGTTAAATTCATTGTATATTTTGTATATTTTATATTAATCTTGACCATGTGTAAGACAAGCAGCTAAGCTCGCTATGCTCATCATGTAATCAAGTTTAAATAAAGTTTATTATTATTATTAAATTCTGAGTACTAGATTACAACAACACATGTCGGATTATCTCTGGGGATAGAGCTGGGGGTGGGGGAGGGAGAATCAGTGAAAGAAATATGTGACGCTGTCGTAGCTATCTGACATTACCTTACGTTATACACAGGAATTAAACAACACAGTAACACTTAGATATTCAGCTAACTTAAAATTAAAATTGTTAAGATATGAATCGTCAATAGCCAATGTTATAATCAGAAAATACATGTACTAATACACCAGGAAACTGTAGTGTCATCGGGTTGGAAAAAAATAATGTTGATGTTGTAAACAATAATAATATTTTGCATAGATCTCTATATATCTTAATGTTATAATCGTTGTTCTTACTGATTGATAAGAGGTCGAAGAACTTATTAGGAATACTAGTTTGCTGTTTGGAAACATTTTTGCTGCGTCAAGCCAAATATGAAACAAGAGGCACATATGGCCTGTATCACTCACCTGTTTTTAGTAATTATTACAGACTTTAAAAGACTTTTAAAGACATTTAAAAAAAATGCAAAATTGACCTCACGATTCAACTTTTGAATCCCATCCATACAACGATGCTATAGATACCATACGACTATGAGTGCTATCTAATAATAGCAGAGAAGTAATTTATATGAAAATAGTAGCCTTATTGACTCTTTTAGTCCCGCGTCTCAGGCCTCCAGGGAGTCAGCCCCATCATTTGTACAACTTTGAATCGCCATCAAGAAGTCGTTTATATGGAATGTTAGCAACGTTATAGGATGGGGATTCAAAATTGTACAAATAATAGGGCTGATCCCCCGGGGGGCCTGAGGGGCGGGGTCGATTTGGCTATTTCCATATAAACGACTTCTTCTCTGAAACAAAGCATGGCATAGCACCCATAATGCAATGGTAGCATCCTTATAGGGTGGGGATTCAAAATTCTACAAATGATGGGGCTAACCCCCCAAAGGCCCAAGGGGCGGGGCCAAAAGGGGTCGATTTGGTTATTTTCATATAAACGACTTCTTCTCTGAAACCAAGCATGGGATAGCACCCATAATACAACGGTAGCATCCTTATAGGGTGGGGATTTAAAATTGTACAAATGATTGGGCTGACCCCCGGGGGCCTGCGGGGCGGGGTCAAAAGTGATCAATTTAGCTATTTCAGACAAGGGCCCAATGGGCCGAATCGCTCACCTGCTATCTGGAAATCATGCATGGTTCATACTTAACAAAAAGGAGATATTTTATATCATGCCTAAGAACATTAGAGGCCCTTTTGCCTCTTGGTAATTAAAATGTCATTTAAATATTTGAATGAAGGTCAAGGTCATTCACTTGGTAGCCCTTTATGCCAGCATGTCACATGCAAAATATCAAGTCTCTTGGTCTCTTGGTTATTAAAAAGTTGTTAAAAGACTTTCACCTATTTTACCTCTGTGACCTTGAATGAAGGTCAAAGTCATTAATTTGAACAAATTTTGTAGCCCTTCATCCCAGTATTTCACAGGCCTAACATTAGGTCCCTAGGCCTCTTGGTTATTAAAAAGAAGTCTTTTAAAGATTTTAGCCTATTTGACCCCTGTGACCTTAATGAAGGTCAAGGTCATTCATTTGAACAGACTTGGTAGCTTATAAGCCCTGCAGGTAGGGCGTTAGAATTGTACCTGCTGCCCCTATTGCATGATCGTAAGAGGCGACTAAATTTAGGATCTTATCTTTTCTCTTCTTCCTAACTGACTTTATCTTTCCTAGTGCCTCCCTTGGCAATGCCTCACTTTTGGCCTGAGTTGAGCGTTCGCCCCTGTGAGGAAGGCTCTGGGTTCTGTCCCCTGGCCGAGACACACCAAAGTCTATAAAAGTGGTAGTTTCTGCTCCTGCTTAGCGTTCAGCATACAGGGAGTGGGACGACTGGTTCGCCCGTTGTCAGTATAATGTGACCGGGTGGGGTGTGTTGCTTGGTGTCTTCGGCGGCATGCTCCAGTGATATAGCACTATAAAAAGGGCAACAGTTCCACTATACAAGAAGACACAACACAAACATACCGCAGTCTCCCAGTACACTCACCTCGCACAACATACACGCAACACACCGTATACATGGGAGGCCGTCCTTACATGACCATAGCTGTTAATAGGACGTTAATAAATCAAACAAACAAACAAACAAACTTTGATCCTAGCATACCACAGGCCCAATATCAGATCCCTAGACTGTTTGGCTATTTTGAAGAAGTTAAGCCTTTAGAAAGATTTTAGCCTTTTCGACCGCTGTGACCTTGAATGAAGGTCAAGTATTCATTTAAACAAACCTTGTAGTCCTCCATCCGAGTATGTCACAGGCTTTTATCAGGTATCTAGGCCTCTTGGTTATTAAAAAGAAGTTGTATAAAGATTTTAGCCTATTTGACCCCCGTGACCTTGAATGAAGGTCAAGGTCATTCATTTGAACAAACTTGGTAGTTCTTCATCCCAGTATGTAACATGCCAAATATCAGGTCTCTAGGTATGCTGGTTATGAAGCAGAAGTCTTAACATCATATTTCAGCCTATTAGACCCCTGTGACCTTGAATCAAGGTCAAGGTCATTCTTTTGAACAAACTTGGAAGCCATTTATCCCAGCATGACACAGGCCCAATTTCAGGTCTCTAGGCCTCTTGGTAATTTAGAAGAAGTCTGTTAAAATTGTTCACCTATTTGATCCCTGGGGGCCTGAGGAGCGGGGTCAAGTTGGCTGTTTCCATAGAAACGACTTCTTCTCTGAAACCAAGCATGGGATAGCACCCATAATGCAATGGTAGCATTCTAATAGGGTGGGGATTCAAAATTGTACAAATGATGAGGCTGACACCCCGGGAGCCTGAGGAGAGGGGTCAAAATCGGTCAATGTGGCTATTTCCATATAAATGACTTCTTCTCTGCAACTAAGTATGGGATAGCACCCATAATGCAATGGTAACATCCTTATAGGGTTGGGATTCAAAATTTTGCAAATGATGTGGCTGACCCCCCTTGGGCCTGAAGGGTAGCTATGGGGTCAATTTAGTTTTTTCCATAAAAACGACTTCCTCTCTGCAACTAAGCATGGAAGAGCACTCATAATGCAATGGTAGCATCCTTATAGGGTTGGGATTTGAAATTGTACAAATGATAGACCTGACCCCCGGGGACTTAGACGGCAATAGATGCGGGGTCAAAAGATCAATTGGGCTACTATTTCCGTACAAATTACTTCCGCTCTGAACATATGTATTGGATAGCATATTTGTATTGTATCAATAGCAAGATATTTTAGAGTCAATTTTGCTCATTTTTCTAATTATCGGCAATCTGAATAAAATACAGGATCTGAGAAAATCCCATTAGGGGTCATGTCCATGTGACCTTTGGAAATGGCCAATCAAATTGCCGCTGGCAAATTTTGACGGTGAATTTCAGGGGACGAAATAGTTTGAAAATATGTCAGAATTACTGCTGTGTACGTAGTCATCTCGCCCACGGAGCACAACAAAGCTAATCGTATATGTATGTTTGGGCGAAATGGCATTGTCAATTGATATAGCAACGTGCAAAATATGCATTTGATCTGAATTACACGTGGTATAAAGGTCATTTAACGGGATATTGTCAGATCCTCTATTGAACGGAGTGGTTATAAGGATCTGTATTTCAATCAGATTGAATTATCAGAGTCTTTGTGATAAATACTTAAAAAACCAGATGAGCGATACAGGCCCTCAAGGCCTCTTGTATGGGAATAGCCAAATTGACCCTGCCCCTCAGGAGGTCCCTTGGGAGTCAGCTCCATCATTTGTAGAATTTTAGTCAGTAACCCATAAGGATGCTACCAGTCAAATTTTGTTGAATTCCGACCAGCGGTTATGGATAAGTAGTCTATTGTTGACGGACGAACGGACGGACGACAGACGACGGGCGCCACGTTATCATGCATAACAGATGATTACCGACCTCGGCCATTTTTGGTCTGTTGTCTCCGATTTGATACAAGCTCTCTGATTGGTCCAGTCCCTCCTAGGAGTCAATTAGAGAGATTGTATCAAATCGGGGACGACAGACAAAAATGGCCGAAATCGGTGATCATCTGTTATGCATGACACGAATTGGAGCGTGGGGATCGCTAAGGGATATCGATGTGCGATTTTTATATAAGTGAGTTTATATTGAGGATCTGCACTTTAGGGATACATTCGTTAAATGCATGGCGATTTCATTCGGTCTGTGCTCATTAGGGAATCGTAACCTGGGGATGTAGCGTGTATTTTTCCGACTAACGATTTTCACACGAATCCTCGTAATTCAACTTTCGATATGAAATAAAATTCGCCCATAATAGCATCATATCATATACCATAGTGACCAGTAAGGAATTGTCTTCAATGTAAGCTAACAAATATTCAGATCGGATGATGTTTATGGTGTTCAGAGCATTTTAAAATTAATTACCCGATTTTCTAGAAATGGGATACAGGGCTAAGTAAACAACCGTTCAGTATTTTTAGTATTTTTTTTTCGCGTCGTAAACCTGTGGTTACAGTGGCAACAAAGAAATCAAAAGAACGAAAATTAATTTACACATGGTCTCCACAATTTCTTAATCAGAAATATAGTTAGATTGAAAATCGCATTACCCATCAAATTTAGAAAACACCAGCAAATCTGTAACAGTACGACAGGTCGTTTCAGCATTGATAGTTCAAATATGTCCGACAACCCGCAACACCCTCTGATATTTATCGAGTTCTTTTTCGACGTGATGGTAGAGTCTTCGGAAGATTTTTTGAACTTCGATAAAACACTCTGTCGGCTCTCTGCAGGTCTATATAAGGCACCACACACCACGGTGTTTAGAACAAACGCAGACATTATCCAAATTGTTCCTTTCCATCCATAAATCTCCAGGAGGAGTTCAATGGTTGGAGCCATCACTAAAGCACCTACTCCAGATCCGGACACTGCTATCCCGGTAGCAAGAGCTCGACGCTTCTCGAAGTACATTCCAACGATAACAAGGGAATTAGAATAGAGTAGCGCCAATCCAAATCCTGAAATATTCAAAATGTTTTGAACGTTAAACATTCTTTTGTAGGACGCAATTGAGAATAGTTATGCTTTAAATCAAAACCAGAATTGGCCATCACCCTTTCATATAGCTTCTATTATTAAGCGTCATTCACTCACAACATATAAAATAAGAACCCTTACCCCCAACAAATCCATACAGAAGAATCATGACGTCAAGGCTTGGTGAGAATGTAGAAAGGAAAAACCCGGAACTAGCAATAAGCCCTCCACATATTGCCACTCTCCGAGCCCCGTATTTTCTTACCACCGCTCCAGTCAATGGACCTGAAAGAAACCCCATTCGTCAAATAAAAACTATGTTTTTGACAATCTGATTGAAATACAGATCCTTATTATCACTACGTTGGATAAAAAGCTTTGAGAAACTCCCATTAGGGGTCATGTCCAGGTGAACTTTGGAAATGGCCAATCAAATTGCTGCTGGCAAAATTTTGACCGTGAATTTCAGAGGACGAAATGTTTGAAAATCTGTTATTTCCGTGTATGTAGTCATTTCGCCCAAAGAGCACAACATAGCTAATTATATATGTTGGTAAGGGCGAAATGACGTTGTCAATTGATATAGCAACGTGCAGAAAATCCATTTGATCTGAATTACACGTGGTATCAAGGTCATCCGGGCATGACCATAACGGGATGTTCTCAGATTCTCTATTGAACGGAGTGGTTATAAGGATTTGTATTTCAATCAGATTGTGTTTTTGATTGGTTGCTTGCTTGCTTGCGCTTTACGTCCACATGTTTTATGTTTTCGGAGTGGGTTCAAATCCATGTGGGGCAGTTGCCAGGTACTGACCGCTGACCGGTGGTTCTTCTCCGGGTACTCCGGCTTTCCTCCACCAACAAACCTGGCACGTCCTTACATGACCCTGGCTGTTAATAGGACGTAAAACACTATACAAACAAAGTGCGGTATATGGGGGCATGATTCCTCCTTGGCGTTAAAATTATATCTGCTGCCCTTATTACAGGATATTACTTGCGGTGGTTTGATTCAGTGTATAGCACTATAAAAAGGGCAACGGTTCCACTACACAAGAAGACACAACACGCATATACCGCAGTCTCCCAAAACACGTAACACAAGGCATACATGAGAGGCCGTCATTACATGACCCATGATTTCAATAGGATGTTAATTTAATAAAAACAAATATTTTCTTCTTAACTAACTTTCTTTCTCTACAAAATCCTTGGCACCGCCTCACTTTTGGCCTTCTGTTAAGCGCCCGCCCCTGTAATTCTGGTTTATTACAATGTAGGTTGAGGACTCGCCCCTGTGAGGAAGGTTCTGTCCCCTGGCCGAGACACATCAAAGTTTATAAAAGTAGTAGTTTCTGCTCCTGCTTAGCGCTCATCATTAATGGCGTGGGACGACTGGTTCGCCATTGTCAGTGTAATGATAAAATAACATACCACAGCCTTGCACTTCAGGTAAACAATCAGCATTATTGTGGCGAAAGACAATCAACTCTAACTAATATCAAACATCCCCAAATTTAAAGCAATCTCAAACGGTTTTTTAAAAGGGATATAAATATAGTAAGAATAAGGACTTTAATATGAAATAAACACGATACTTACCCAGAAACAAAAGCGTTCCATACATTACAGAAAAGATGGCTTGCGTTTTCCCATTGCTTCCTCCAAACACATTTAGAAATTCTTTGTAGAATATGCCAGAAACTCCATTAACACCGTCTACCACCAAACTAACGAAGAAGCTTGCAAATGTAACAATCCATCCCCACCCGCCATCTGGTGTGCTGACAGTCTTTGAATCTTTCATGTTATTATCCGTGGTACCTCCATCCCCAGGGGCCGGGGCTGTATGTTTACTCCCAGTATCATTGGATGGGATGGACTGTGTATCTCCATCCCCAGAAGTCGGGCCTGGCTGTCTACTCAAAGCATCAATGGATGGAACTGACTGTGTACATTCATCCCCAGGGGCCGGGGCTGGCTGTTTACTCCCGGCATCAATGGGTGGAGCTAACTGTTTGTCTCCATCGCCATGGGTCGGTATTGCATTTATCTTGTCTGGAAACGTACCGTATTGCTCTGTAGAAAAGATGAAGAGATGTTAAAACTGTTCACATATTACAAAGGGTTCTGATGGGATACATGGGTACATAAACTACACTGTCTTCAGAATGGTCAGTAAATCATCATTGCATTGTTATAACCGGTTGTCTAACAAGCGAACCAGCCATCCCACACCCTTAATATTGAGCTTGAAATCCACACATGTGAATATTTCAGCTATCAAGATAAAAAAATGTCTCAGTTTGTTTGCCTTTCAGGTAGGGCGTTAGAATCGTACCTGCTGCCCCTATTGCATGATCGTAAAAGGCGACTAAATTTATGACCTTATCTTTTTTTCCTTCCTAACTGACTTTATTCTTCCTAATGTCTCCCTTGACACCGCCTCACTTTTGGCCTTTGTTGAGCGCTCCTGTGAGGTAGGCTCTGGGTTCTGTACCCTGGCCGAGACACACCAAAGTCTATAAAGGTACACAGAAAAAGTGCATACACGTTTTACGTACGTTAAAAAACGCAAGTTGAGGACGTCATTAACGTCACTTCATCACTTACATTTTTAATAAAGGCTAACAATTTTTCTAAAGTCGAGCCCAATGTTCAATTGTTTTCAAATTTTGGCTCTGTGAGTCCAGTAATCAATTTATGTTGTGTTTGCAAAAACTTCGGATGTTTACACAGATTCTCAGAATAACATTTAAACGTATTCTATGAATACAAATTAAAGTAATTGATCTGTGAGTATTTCCATATTTTTAAAATCGTGAAATTAATCACATTATGTAACTTGCATTTGACAAGACCTGGGCCCTTTGCATTGGCAATGATTGTATCATTGTAGGTTTGGAGATAGTAATAGATATTAACAACATTGTAAAATGTACTGTATAGTTAAGATACATTTTAAATGTCGTCTCGAACGTTTTTGTTTGTTTGTTTGAGTGATTAACGTCCTATTAACAGCTATGGTCATGTAAGGACGGCCTCCCATGTTTGCGGTGTGTTGCGTGTATGTTGTGCGAGGTGCGTGTTTTGGGAGACTGCGGTAAATTCATGTTATGTCTTCTTGTATAGTGGAACTATTGCCCTTTTTAAAGTGCTATATCACTGAAGCATGCCGCCGAAGACACCAAGAAACACACCACACCCGGTCACATAATACTGACAACGGGAGAACCAGTCGTCCCACTCCCCGTTTGCTGAGCGCTAAGCAGGAGCAGAAACTACCACTTTTATAGACTTTGGTGTGTCTCGGCCAGGGGACAGAACCCAGAGCCTTCCTCACAGGGGCGAACGCTCAACGCAAGGCCAAAAGTGAGGCGGTGCCAAGGAAGGCATTAGGAAAGATAAAGTCAGTTAGGAAGAAAAGAGAAGATAAGATCCTAAATTTAGTCTCCTTTTACGATCATGCAATAGGGGCAGCAGGTACAATTCTAACGCCCCTACCTGCAGGGCTAAAAAAAATTACCATGTAAAAATACCGCATTCAGCGCTCGTCTATATACCGCTATGCAGTCCGTACTCCGAACGCCTCGGATGTAACTATCGCACATTTACATTTGATAATATTGTGTACGTGTTGAAGTTTTTTACATAGTTACCTTTATTTATGTTCAATCAATTTGTAAAATACAAATAAAGTGAACAAGAATCGGAACTCCTCGGATGTAACTGCCGTTATGTTTTACATCCGATGAGTTCAGATTGACAAGACTATTACAATGAATAAAGATTTCCGGAATGTAAGTTTGTCCGGCCATTAGGATCTGTCATATAATAGCACAGACATCTGTTTCTGGTTTTGAAAAAAATACAATAACCTATCCCTATTATATAGAAGGGAAGGCTATTTTTCAACCAGAAGCAGACGCCTATGGTAATAGCGATGTCATATCGATGTAGACTTGCACAAGTCCCCAAATGCCTCAAATGACTTAAACATTTCAAGAAGAATTCTAATGACGATCTGAAGTAAAAGTCAGTAATCTATTTTCTAGTTTACAAACTAAATACATGTAAATACATTATTTTCCTTTACATATGCATAATGTAGCTACACGTATAATCCTTAGCTAAATGTATAATGCCAATTCTAGAAATGTACCTGCTGCCCCTATTGCATGATCGTAAAAGGCGACTAAATTTAGGATCTTATCTTTTCTATTCTTCCTAACTGACTTTATCCTTCATAATGCCTCCCTTGGCACCGCCTCACTTTTGGCCTTGAGTTGAGCGTTCGCCCCTGTGAGGAAGGCTCTGGGTTCTGTCCCCTGGCCGAGACGCACCAAAGTCTGTAAAAGTGGTAGTTTCTGCTCCTGCTTAGCGCTCAGCAAAAAGGGAAATGGACGACTGGTCACTATACAAGAAGACACAACATGAATATACCGCAGTCTCCCGCAGTAGTAGACCTACTACATTGTACATCATGAAGCGCTGGTCAGCTGATATTGATTATATGTATTCAGAGCATTAGTCTTCAAAACTGTTAAAATTAAAAAAGACAGAATCCACCATAGCGGTTTTGCTTCTGTTCACAATCAGTAGATGTACGTATAATTGTAGACCTACATGTTTCATCATACGATATTGAAGCTGCATTATTCTATCATGAGGCTAGTATGAGGTTATAAGTTGGTAGAAGATATATAGATAACATGAAACCAAAACATAGATGCTATTAAACATGTTTTGGTGGGGAAAAACACCACTACAGGTCTTCAATAACAATGATAAAACTAATGTTATTTTAACAGATGTCCGTTTTACATGTGGTGGAAAACAAACGTATGTAAAACATATGTTAAACATACGTCTAAAGCATATTTTGTTCAAACGTACGTTTTACGCATGGTGGCCAAAACGTACGTAAAACGCATGTTTAAAACATACGTTTAGCGCAAGTTTTTTAAAACGTATGTAAAACATGCGCTGCACATTTTGCTGTGTAGTCTTTTATATTCCTGCTTTGCGCTCAGCATATAGGGAGTGGGACGACTGGTTCGCCCCTTGTCAGTATAATGTGACCGGGTGTAGTGTGTTGCTTGGTGTCTTCGGCGGCATGCTTCAGTGATATAGCACTATAAAAAGGGCAAAAGTTCCACTATACAAGAAGACACAACACGAATATGCCGCAGTCTCCCAAAACACGCACCTCGCACTACATACACGCATTACAAAGCATACATGGAAGGCCGTCCTTACATGACCATAGCTGTTAATAGGACGTTAATGAATCAAACAAACAAACAAACAAACAAATGTCCCGCTGTCGGTATGCTGAGTGCTAAGCAGGAACAGAAAGTACCATTTTTATGGATGTTGGTGAGTTTCGGCCTGGGGACACAGTGACGTTTCAGCTTGCATCAAACACGAGAACAATATTTGTCAACGAACCACTGATTTTCCGGTATATTAAGTACGCCAATGAAAACATGTACCTTAATTCCTATGGGGCCACAAAGATTGAGCGGCTTGGAAGAATATTTAGATATTCGAAAATCGACCAGTTTATGTATACTTAATTACGAGAAATTCACTTAGAGTGCAGATATTTTTAGCCCACCATCATTAGATGGTGGGCTATTCAAATCGCCCTGCGTCCATGGTCCGGCGTCTGGCGTCCGTCCGTAAACAATGCTTATTATCACTATTTCTTCAAAACTGCTGCAGGGATTTTGTTCAAACTTCACATGGAGGGTCCCCTTGGTCCATATTTGTGCCATACAGATTTTGAGGCTGATCGGAAAAACAAGATGGCCGCCAGGCAGCCATCTTTGATTTTAGCAGTTGAAGTTTGTTATCGATATTTCTTGAGAACTACTGAAGGGTTTTTGTTCAAACTTCACATGGAGGTTACCCTTGGTCCCTAGTTGTGCCATTCAGATTTTGAGGCTGATCGGGGAAAAAAAGATGGCCGCCAGGCAGCCATCTTGGATTTTGATAGTTAAGTTTTGATATTCACATTTTTCAAAAAGTGTTGAAGGGATCTTTCTCAAATTTAATATGTAGGTTCCCCTAGGGGGTTTGTGCATATTGCATTTTTGGACCAATCGGTGAACAAGACGGCCGCCAGGCCGTCATCTTGGATTTCGATAGTTTGTTATGGCTATTTCTCAGATAGTACTATAGGGATCTGTCTCAAATTCCATATGTAGGTTCCCCTTGGGACTTAGTTGTGCATATTGCATTTTGGGACCGACCGGTTAACAAGATGGCCGCCAGGCAGCCATCTTGGATTTTGTTATTCAAAGTTTGTTATCGCTATTTCTCAGAAAGTACTGAAGGGATCTGTCTCAAAATTCATATGTAGGTTCCCCTAGGGCCCTAGTTGTGCATATTGTGATTTAGGACCGATTGGTCAACAAAATTGCTGCCAAGATCCCTCTGGGATCTCTTGTTAAGATATAGCATACATCACCAGTTCTTGTAAGATTTAAATTGGTACAAATGGTGCGATTTGAAACATTACTTTTATCAAATAAATCTTTCCTAATGCCTTCCTTGGCACCGCCTCACTTTTGGCCTTGCGTTGAGCGTTCGCCCCTGTGAGGAAGGCGCTGGGTTCTGTCCCATAAAAAGGACAACAGTTCCACTATACAAGAAGACACAACACGAACATACCGCAGTCTCCCAGTACACTCACCTCGCACAACATACACGCAACACACCGCATGCATGGGAGGCCGTCCTTACATGACCATAGCTGTTAATAGGACGTTAATAAATCAAACAAACAAACAAACAAACAAATCTGTCCCCTGGCCGAGACACACCAAAGTCTATAAAAGTGGTAGTTTCTGCTCCTGCTTAGCGCTCAGCAAACGGGGAGTTGGACGACTGGTTCGCCCGTTGTCAGTATAATGTGACCGGGTGGGGTTTGTTGCTTGGTGTCTTCGGCGGCATGCTTCAGTGATATAGCACTATAAAAAGGGCAATAGTTCCACTATACCAGAAGACATAACATGAATATACCGTAGTCTCCCAAAACACGCACCTCGCACAACATACACGCAACACACCGCATACATGGGAGGCCGTCCTTACATGACCATAGCTGTTAATAGGACGTTGATTAATCAAACAAACAAATTATCAAATAAATGTATAAAAAGATTCCGAATGCATGTGATTCTGAGATAAAATATGTGTCCCCGAAAAGTCACCTTGGCGTTGACAATGAGCTGGATAATCTATTTGTTTACTGGTTTCAGTGTTATTAGAGAATGTAACTTGGTCTTAGTTAAAGTCGTACTATATCACGGACCTCCCATTTTTGTTTTTTACTAACGGTCACGTACACATACCCGAGTTTCCAATTTCCATGTTTTCATACTTTTTTGTGCGAGTACTTTCCTTTTCGGGTGTAGAGTCTGTGTACATCCTCTATAAGCAGATTCCAACTGCGCAAGCAATACCGGAAGTCAGTGTCTTAACCGTTAAATAGATTTTCGCCGCGATTTAGTGACACCAACCTTTCAAAAACACACTAAGATATACATGTCAGCGATTATCTATTATGAAGTAGCATTTAAACGCATTTATTTGGTGTAAACTTCAAGCCATTATTCACTTTCCAATATATAAATTATTTTATATTATTGTTTATGTTAATTAGACATATATATACACGGTTCAACACAAATTGTTGCTCAAATGATGAGTATAATTTATGGTCTGTCGGCGGTGGAGCATCTTTAAGTACCAGCCACATATTTTTTTTTTATTTCACATCTTCCTAGGTCCTAGGTGCACGTTGCACTATCGTTTACTAAACACTGTGATCACAGACCGCATTTGCTTCAGTACTAATAGTTATTTATAAAAATTACACAGACTTGCGATGGAGAAACAGAATATTTTTTTTTATGAAAATATCAGTCTGAGCTGTGGATCTAATGTACCCCCGAAAGGCGTTCAAGCATGACATAGTCATCACGTGCACACACACTGGACAGTGTTCTAGCGTACGGATATTTTAAACAGCGAAACAAGTCTATCGTGTCAATATCAAGATGATAATAAACACACTTCTATGTTACAAAGAACACACATTTATTTAAAGTTCTGATGAAGTAAGGAAAGTATTTATCACATCACACCAGGGTGTAAACCATCTCCTCGCAATAGTCCCAAGGATAATGAGCGAAAGTGCTACAAGAATACACAACACGAACATACCGCAGTCTCCCAAAACACGCACCTCACACTACACATATACAACACACTGCATACGTGGGAGGCCGTCCTTACATGGCCCTTGCTGTTAATAGGACGTTAAAATAATCAAACAAACAATAGGGGAATTAGAGGTAAATCCTATGAATTGCTTCTGAGGTAGAAGGGATGGGCCCAATGGAGGAACTAGAGGTAAATATTCAATTTTCTCCAGAAAAGAAACAATGAAACCTGTATTCAGAACATGACTTGGCAAACAAGCATTACAAACCAGGTAAGCGATACAGGCCCTCTGGGGCTCTTGTATATAGTTTTATTGGGCAGTTGTTGACATTTTGATTTTTATATTGTTAAGTTTATTTTGATAACGATTTACAATTGTTGGGCTTATGATTTAAAATTATTATGATGAATTGAATGTGAAGTGTTTTATTACTAGGTTATATACATATATATATATATATATATATAGTATGTAGATTGGTCTAATCTTGATCTTGAAAATATGGTGAGTAATCAAATTGATTTTGATTTTGTAATTATGTTCACATTATATATCGATAATATATATACACAGTATGTAGATTGGTCTAATCTTGATCTTGAAAATATGGTGAGTAATCAAATTGATTTTGATTTTGTATTTATGTTCACATTATATATCGATAATAAACGTATGTGATTTATTTTTTGCCTAAAGAAGGAGGGAAGTATGTGGAAGTAGGATAGTTTTGTGTGTACCTGTGTGCAAGTGAATAATACAGTAGTGTCTTGTGTTCGCAAGACAGACAAGTAGCTCGTGCTGAGTCTGTCTCGGCATAAGGTAGTTGTTATAACAGGCGGGTGTCTGACGTGGTGTTTTATATGTTTGTCTTTAAAACTCTGTTCGTCTTGGGCGAAGCCAGGTAGCTGACCCACTGTATATATATTGTATCGTCTATCTGTGTGTCATTTCAGCGTCGTCTTGTTATTATTTATATGTTAAATTAAAGTCAAGGAACCTTATACGTGTGTTGATCATTTATATTGTCACATGGAAACTCCGGCTAGAACCTGGGTAGACGAGGTCACTCTTTCTACATATAAACAAAATGATTTAAGTGGAAAAAATGATTTGATATTGAGAAAAACAAATGACAAATTAGATATTATTTAACAACAAGTTACTGGCCTTGCAGACAGGGTCACGATCGTTGATGAAAAAATATCTGATATTGAGAAAAAATCGTCGGAATTAGAGAAAAGTCAAACTCGTATCGGATAAACTAGAGGATACCATAGTGGAAACATAAGTATAGGGTTGGCTATTTAATATGCCTTTACTTACTCGCTCACACACATTTATAAAGACAACACATACAAAATGGGCGAGGGGGGAGCTTTATTAATTTGCAGACTCATACTAGGTGGTTCACTGTCCACATGGTCAAATAGTTAACAGTATGACTATGGCGTTTATTAAGCAGCACAAAAAATGTTTCATTTTATATAAGAATTCCGTGTAATTATGTATATATATGTCTTAAATAGTTTTATTTTGATCTTGATAGTGCGTAATTCACGGATTCGATGAAGCAGGAGATGTCGGAAATCCGTAGAGACAGGGACCAGTATAGAGAAGCAGTCTTAGACTTGCAGTGTTGGTCGATAAAAATAATCTCGTAGGCCTCGGTGGGGAACACCGCGATGAAAACACAGATTATCTTTATTATAAAAAGGGAATTCATTTTTCAAGACCATTTAATTTGGAAACGCCCTATTGTGGCGAGATTTTTTAGGTCATCTGACCGAAGGTCAGGATGACCTATTGTCATCGTGTTTCGTCCGTCGTCGTGCGCCGTCTGCCGTCCGCTGTCCGCCGTGCGTCGTGCGTAAGACTATTTATACAAAAGCCTACTCCTCCTTAACCCTTGAGCGGATTACATCCATATTTGGTGTGAAACATCATTGGGGAAGGACAATCATATTTTATATAAATGAGCCTGGTCCGACCCCTTGGGGCTGAGGGGTGGGGCACCAAAAGGGGAAATTTTCTTATTTTAAGCTTTAAAATCCTACTCCTCCTTCATCCTTGGATGGATTTCATCCATATTTGGTGTGAAACATCATTGGGGATAGACAATCATATTTTATATAAATGAGCCTTGTCCGACCCCTAGGGGTTAAGGGATGGGGCCCCAAAAGGGCAAATTTTCTTAATTTAAGCTTTAAAATCCTACTCCTCCTTCATCCTTGAATGGATTTCATCCATATTTGGTGTGAAACATCATTGGGGAAGGACAATCATATTTTATATAAATGAAATAGATCCGACCACTATGGGCAGAGGGGCGGGGCTCCAAAAGGTCAAATTTTCTTATTTAAGCTAGATCCTACTCCTCCTTCATCCTTGGATGGATTTCATCCATATTTGGTGTGAAACATCATTGGGGAAGGACAATCATATTTTATATAAATGAGCCTGGTCCGACCCCTAGGGGCTGAGGGACGGGGCCTAAAAAGGGCAAATTTTCTTAATTTAAGCTTTAAAATCCTACTAGTCCTTCATCCTTGGATGGATTTCATCCATATTTGGTGTGAAACATCATTGGGGAAGGACAATCAGATTTTATATATATGAGTCTGGTCCGACCCCTAGGGGCTGAGGTGTGGGGCCCCAAAAGGGCAAATTTTCTTAATGTTAGCTGGCCCACTTCCTGTTTTCAGATTTCGGTCTCAAATCTCAATGAAAATTGGTCTATAGGGGTTAAAATTAATGCCGAACAACATGCAAACATTTTCATTAAGACTTTGGTTTTCCAAGATGGCCGCTGGCCCACTTCCTGTTTTCAGGTTTCAGTCTCCGATCTCAAGGAAAATTGGTCTATAGGGGTTTTAATTGATTCTGAAGGGGAACTTTAAGTGAGGACAATCATATTTTATAAAGGACCGAGCTAAGACCCATGGGGATAGTATGGCGGATGTCCAAAATGGAAGCTTTGCTGAAATTTGGCTTTAAAATCCGTAAATGGGTTACAACCATATATGGACTATATTGGGCTACCAAATTTGTTCAACGAATGACATTTACCTATTTCAGAAACTTACATATTCAACTAAGGAGTTCCTTGTATTGTTTATATTAATCGTTAACCAATACTTTATACTGTGACTTTGTTGTTTTGTGTAATGATTCAGATGACCGTTAAGGCCCATGGGCTTCTTGTTATACTATTAAGACCTACAGATGGTCAAGCGCAATTCATTCAGACTCAAGGGGACCCCTTTCATTGTGAAGGACCAATACCCTGCCAAAATTGAAGAGCTCAGGAAACAACCAGTCATGAGGAGGTGAAGACAAGAGTGACAACATGTTCGTTTCATCAGAGATAGGATTTTGAAGGCCCTGTCTCAGACGTCGACCATCCAGCTTCTGTACTGAGAAATAGCCCACGGAATCAGCTCAGCTAAATCAAATTCAACTGTTGCAAATATGGTTTCTGACACAGGGTCCACGTACAACCAAGATGAGCATGTATTTCCAATCCATACCCAATAACGAACAACAAACATATTGATGATAGCGCCTACCCCAGATCACAACGTCATAACTCGGAACCATCTGTGACCATCTAACAACGGCGTTCAGTAAATCAGAACAGAAACCCGACATCTTTTCGGTCATTCCATCCTACCACACCCAGGAACAACACGGACCCAAGGCAATCCTCAAACCATCCCATTATTGATAGAAAGGAATGCGAGGAGAGTGATTTCCTCAGGATTGTTGCATGGAACATTAGCAAAGGTATGCTGAACAAGCTTTATGAACCTGAGTTTTTAGAGGTGATTAGTGACAAAGATATCATATGCCTGTCCGAATGTTGGATAATAGATGAAGACGTTTTCGACATTCCGAGTTATAATAAATTTTCTTTTCCGAGGAAAACCAAAGGTGGTGTTATGGTGATTTTCTTCAAACTATCTTTAAATAATCATTTATCTCTAGAAAATCATCACAAAATAGTAGTTTAATCCTGAAATTTTCAAAAGAAAATATTAACATTTTTTAAAAATTTTGTTATTTCCCACCATATAATAGTGTTTTTTTATCTGTTGTTAGATAAACTGCTCTCAGAATACAAAGAAAAAGTTTTTGTGAGCGGAGACTTAAACTGTCTTGATAGTTTTTTGGGTTTTTTTCTATTTGAAGGATATTTTACAATAATAATGATAATAAATATAGTAAAACACATCATTCTTTGAAGGACATTTTGGGATATATATATTCCAAATGAAAAAGACATACTTAGTATAGAAAGGGAAAAACTTTCAAAAATTAGAAATAATAGTCCTATCTTAAAACAAGAGGCCCATGGGCCTTAACGGTCATCTGACTCATTGCACAAAACAACAAAGTCACAGTATAAAGTATTGGTTAAAGATTAATATAAACAATACGAGGAACTCCTTAGTTGAATATGTAAGTTTCTGAAATAGATAAATGTCATTTGTTGAACAAACTTGGTAGCCCTTCATCCATATATGGTTGTAACCCATTTATGGATTAATATAAGGAGGAGTCAGATTTTAAAGCCAAATTTCAGCAAAGCTTCCATTTTGGACATCCGCCGTACTACATGGAGACGAATGTGCCATTATATGGAAATGTTAAATATTTAGAAAATTAACTTTATGTATAATTCAATGAACACACTTAGTCTACTATAGGTACACATATAGCCTTAGACATCAGGTCGCAGTAACCAGACGGTTATAGACGGTTATATGTATATGCCGTGTAGCTATCATGACCAAGTCAACAGGTTTCGATACAATATTACTTAAGTGCGTATTCGTGACAAGAAGTGGTCAGATTACTTAAGAAGGATATGTACTCTGACATATCCTTCTTAAGTAATCTGACCACTTCTTGTCACGAATACGCACTTAAGTAATAGTGTATCGAAACCTGTTGACTTGGTCATGATAGCTACAAGGCATATACTTATAACCGTCTAAAACCGTCTGGTTACTGCGACCTGATGTCTAAGGCTATATGTGTACCTATAGTAGACTAAGTGTATTCATTGAATTATACATAAAGTTAATTTTCTAAATATTTAACATTTCCATATAATGGCACACAAAATTTCTTATAGAATTCTATAGTAAGCCCATCTGACCCTGGTGATTTTTTTAATTTCATTGAATTTATGGCCTGGCTACATTCTTCTTGTGTAATGGAACCATTACATGAGGTACTGTCTTCCTTTCTTAATATTTTTTTTTTCAAAATCAGTTTGATTAATATATTGTTTTATTTCTGAGAGATCTATGTTTTTAGAGATATAATTTTTCATAAAATTGTCTCGATCTTTTTAGTACATTCTCTGTATCATCTATAATGTTTCCATTGTCATCCTTTATTTTTGATATTGATTGTTTTGTCTGTCTTTTATTTTCTAATGAAAGGAAGTATTTGTGTTTTTTCTCCTTCCTCAATCCATTTAGCATGAACTTATATGTGCGCCATGTACTTCACATGCATATAGGTTTTCTAGCCATTGTTAAGTTTCTGCTATTTCATTAGCAATATCCTCGGTACTTTTATCTATATTTTTATGTGATCTTCAATGTTTTTAATTTCATCTTTTCTTTGTTTCATTATTTGTTTGCTGAATGAAATGCTTTTTTCTCCTATTTCTATTTTGCACAATTCCTATGCTTCCAGAATTTGTTTAGGATGTTTTGCTACAATATTGATACATTTATTTAATATATTTTCTATACATTTTTGATATTTATCATTTTGTAGCAGACTGTTGTTTAATTTCCAATTTCGAGGACCTCTTTGTGTATTCTTAATATCAATAGTTAATGAAACTGCTTGGTGATCTGTTGTTTTTATCATTGCGGGCCGTATATCTGATTTCTGATTTTTTTTGTTAATTCTTTTGAGCTTAGAAAATAATCCATTCTACTTGCCTCTCTATAAGAGTTTTTCCTGCGCCATGTTAATTGTTGTACTTTGGGGTTTTTTATGCGCCAGGGGTATATTAAGTTGTGATTTTTGACTTGATAGTGAATGATAGTTTAAATGATTCTGTTTTGAAAGTGGAAATGTTAAATAATGCAAATGACAGAAATAATTAAACGGAAAAACAGCGATACACACGTTAATATTTTTGGCAGTAAATTGATATCAATATTTATTGCCTCTGGATTTCGAATCGTTAATGGGCGGCACTCTGGTGATGAAAATGGTAATATTACATTTTGTAATCATAATTGACCGAGTACCATTATCTACTTGTAGAATATCATAATTTCAAATATCTTTATGACTTCAATGTTGGTCAATTCACTACAATGTCTGACCATGCCCCATTGTGCTTTTGTATTCACTGTAAATCCAAGGGGGAAAAAGACGCAATTAAAGAACGGAATTCTGCACCAAGAGTTAGAGATGATACAGTAAAATGGAATGACGAAAATATCCTACTTATTAGAGCAAAGTTATTAGAACATGTAGTTACGTTGGAACAAATTTGTAAAGTGAATGCAGAGACGCAACGTGACATCAACCATTTGGTCTATAGTTTTTGCTCTGTTTTAAATGATATAGTGATACCTATTTAGGTCATCTGACCAGAAGGGTTAGGATGACCTATGTAGTCATCGTGCTTCGTTTGTCATCTTGCGCCGTGCATCGTGCGAAAACTTTTGCATTTAAAATGCAACTCCTCCTTAACCCTTGAGTGGATTACTTTCATATTTAATGTGAAACATAATTGGGGAAGGGAAATCATATTTGATATAAATGAGCTTGGTCAGACCCCTAGGGGCTGAGTGATGGGACCCAGAAGGGGAAATTTTCGTAGTTTAATCTTTAAAATCCTACTCCTCCTTCATCCTTGGATGGATTTCATCGATATTTGGGGTGAAAAATCAATGGGGAAGGACAATCATATTTTATTTAATTTAGCGCTTTCCAACACCTAGGGGCTGACGGGTGGGTCCCCAAATGGACAAATTTTCTTAATTTAAGCTTGAAAATCCTATTCCTCTTTCATCCTTGGATTGATTTCATCCATATTTGGTATGAAACATCATTGGGGAAAGACGATCAATTTTATTGCAGCCAAATTTGTTTTGAAACATGGTTGGGAAAGGCCAATCATATTTTACATCAATGAGTTAGGTCTGACCTAAGGGCAGAGGGACAGAGCCCCAAAAGGCAAGTTTTCTTAATTTTAGCTTTAAAATCCTACTCCTCCTTTATCTTTGGATGGATGGGAACTAAATTTGGTTTGAAACATTTTTGGGAAAGGGCAATCATATTTTATATGAATGACCTTACTCCGACCCCTAGGGGCTGTGGGATGGGGTCCCAAAAGTAGAAAATTTCTAATTTTAGTTTTAAATTCCTACTCCTCTTAAACCCATATTTTTCCATATCAAGTGTGAAATATCATTGGCAAAGGGCAATCATATTTTATATAAATGAGCTTGCTCCAACCCCTGGGGACTGAGGAGTGAGGCCCCAAAAAGGGAAATTTTCTTAATTTTACCTTTAAAATCCTACTCCTCCTCAACTCGAGTGGATTTCATCCATCTTTGGTGTGACACATCATTATGGAAGGACAATCATATTTTATATAAAGATTTTAGTATTCCAAGATGGCCATTGGCCCACTTCCTGTTTTCAGGCTTCGGTCTCCGATCTCAAATGAAAATTGATCTATAGGGGTATTAAGGGATGGCAAACAACATACAAACATTTTTGTGTCGCCTACAACCATATATGGATAGAGGGCTACCAAGTTTGTTCAACAAATGACATTTACTTATTTCAGACACTTACATATTCAAAAAAGGAGTTCCTTGTATTGTTTATATTAATTGTAAACCACTACTTTATATATCAGATGACCGTTAAGGCCCATGGGCCTAGGCCTCTATAATATAATAAGTTTCATTCCATAAGATACTGATATAGACTTACATCTATTCGTGTGTGTCCCAGGTCTAAACGTATATATACTATCAGTTATCAGTGCCATGCGATAGCTTGCCAGGTCTGTACATAATAGTCTGGGTTTTCTCGTTGTTGTGTAATGGTATGTGGTGCCTGAACATCTTATATGTAATGCTAATTGTGAAACTGGTCAGTATTAATTGGTTCAGCGTGTTACTTATGTTATGCAGTAGCTATCCATGTATCAGATGTTTCAGGTGTTGGATATCATGGCCAAATACTGATCCCCATGCTCTCGTTGTTATGTATAAATAGAGCTGACCACTTATTGTAGAAGAGAGAGGGAGAAACATAGAGGAGCACACACCTTGTGTGTGGTCCCATTTTAGGCCACATATATCAACAATGACTCTATGTAACGTATGAAGTACTAAAGAATAAAATGTCGACAAAAACATCAGAGTCAATCATCATTTCAACGACAATTCTCAACGCACAAGTTATACGGACCCAACAAACGAAGACTACATATACCTGATGGCCACCTATACAACAGCTAAATAATACAACATTTGCACATTGATCAGTGTTTTGAGATATTGGAATTTAGTGTTCGGTAATGTATTATATTTATTTTTTTTCTAAATCTATATTTACATCTTTCGTAATTCTTAATTTGTTCTTCGTCTAATTCTTACAAGATCTCAATTTAACGTTACTTTTTACTACAGATTTTAAACACAATGTAAAACTAAGTTTATTATTTGTACACACACGCAAAAGGATGATAGTTGTTCTAAGCAAATATTTATCTAATAATGTAGTGTAATACATACTATTCTAAATTCTGTATGTTTACTATACACTCCTTTATTTTACTTCACAAAGTTGTTATTACAATAATTCTGTAATTTATAATTTTTGTAATATCATTTTTTCCTGAACTTAGATTTTTGCTAAAGTTATATTATGTTAAACTAATTATATTGATATGTTCATGACTTGTGCTCTTTATTGTAATCATTCTCAGAGAAGGTTCCTTAACATACTTTTTGTTTTAAACTATTTTTTATTGACACAAATACAATTTCATAATATAAAACATATATTTAAACTTCTGGAAATGTTCTGCTGACATGGTCTAACATGCAGTTTTAAAAGTAATTGGAACTTCCAGTATGTCTGAGAACAATAGGGTGGTGAGCTATCTCATTAAGGCCCATTTTCTCGATTTTAATGGCATATTTACGTTTATGTATATTATTTCACGTTGGGAGGAATACCCGATGCAGTTTAATGCCGGGCACAAACAAGTTTTTTATGTTTCTCTCAACGTTTACATGCACACACAAATACACAACATGGAACTTTCTTTGTAAGATGATTTTCATTTCATTTTATTGATTATAAGATCTTAGCCTGATTGGAGTGCAAGATTCGCGGCTTGATTGTTAAGACGGCATGACGTCAGCACAAGCATTTTTTTTCTTTTCATTAACTCCATTTTTATATAGCACAAGTTTGAACAGTACTAGTTCAGGTTAATCATTTTTTTATCCTTTTT
This sequence comes from Argopecten irradians irradians, assembly GCA_004382745.1. NCBI lineage: Eukaryota > Metazoa > Mollusca > Bivalvia > Pectinida > Pectinidae > Argopecten > Argopecten irradians. The sequence continues at coordinate 93,396 of SAYR01019729.1, forward strand.
GGATTTATGAACTAAATGAAATTTCTATGCTAATGAACTCTATCATCTTTTATTTTACAAAATCATGATATTTAAACATTCTTAAAAATTACTATTAGTCTAAGATATTTGAAATATAATACAACAAAATTCTGTTTTACATATGTTGTTACTCTGAGCAAATGACGTACAATTACTTTTATATAGCATTTTCATTTTTAATGGTTGGTTAATACTTAAATATCATTCACAATACATTTGTAACCATGCACTTGGTAATTTCTATATATTGGTCATTTTATAATTGATTTATCAACTAACGTTTAACAGTTTAACAGATATACAAAACACTGTGCCCAGGTCAAATTATTCAATTAATTATATTGCATCATGTACATTTATAACTGATAACTAACAAGAATTATATTATGTTCTAATGTAGCTACACACTGTAATATAAATACCTATGATAAATTAGAGAATATTTTTCCACTTTATTAAGAGTACAGATTTTTTTAAAGCAATGTAACAATTTATTGCTAAATTTTTATATACTCTGTGACTTATCCATGGTTATGCTGCTGTACTATAATTTTTCATATGGAAGTTCTTTTAACATTTTATATTGTGACATTAATACATATGATATTCATATTCACTTAAACATAATGCAAGATATACAAACACATTAACTTAGAATAATTTGGGGAATGTCCAATGCAGTTTTATGCTGGGTTCACATAAGTTGAAATATGTCCCTCTTGCGTTATTTACACAACTTTGCTACATTTATTACTTGCACAACAAAGAACCTCCTGTGAATTGTATCATTACATTAATTGTTTACCAGTCTTAGTCTAATTAAAGACGAGGCATCATGCTAGTGTTTTAAAACGATATGACGTTGACCTAGCGCTATTCATTTGCTCTCATTTTCATTTTTATTTTAATAACAGCATAATTATCATGAATATGTCGAAGTCCTGTAATTGTTTTTGTATTTTGCTTACACAAACTCTAGCTACAAATATAGAATCAGTTCTTGTACGTTCTTCAAGTTGATTTACATTGTACATCATTTATAATTATTAAGTACATAATCTATAATTATCAAGCTTTATATAAATTCTTCATATGAAAATGTTTAAGTCTTGTATCAATTTAGAATGTATTTCGGAAACATAGCGGAATATAATAAGTTTTATTTTAAATTTATTATTATTATTTCAAATTATAACTAATTTTAAATAATTATTAACAAGGGGACGTAATATAATATAATAAGTTTTATTTCATAAGATACTGATATAGACTTACAGCTATTCGTGTGTGTCCCAGGTCTAAACGTATATATACTATCAGTTCCATGCGATAGCTGGCCAGGTCTGTACATAATAGTCTGGGTTATAGGTATAAGTTTCTCGTTGTTGTGTAATGGTATGTGGTGCCTGAACATCTTATATGTAATGCTAATTGTGAAACTGGTCAGTATTAATTGGTTCAGCGTGTAACTTATGTTATGCAGTAGCTATCCATGTATCAGATGTTTCAGGTGTTGGATATCATGGCCAAATACTGATCCCCATGCTCTCGTTGTTATGTATAAATAGAGCTGACCACTTATTATAGAAGAGAGAGGGAGAAACATAGAGGAACACACACCTTGTGTGTGGCCCCATTTTGGGCTCCTGATATAAAGTACAATGTATATTCCCTGCATATTGTAAAATGCACCAAGAAAATAAAACGTCGACACAATGTTGGTCTCCATCATCATTGAACCACAACAAAGACACCATGCCGGACAATTACAGTAACAACGCCAGCATCACCAGAAACAAGCCGGACATCTGTATACCAACAATTTTCAAAAATCATTTTATTATACCTCTTGTTGTAATGTAAAATGTGCACAGACAGGCAACAATTTTGAAAATATAAACAGTCGAAAAGTAAAGGAGGATGAACCTTGGCTCACAATTGAATGCAAAAACAATTAGAAAATATAAGATATTTGAAGGTGATATGTTTGAATATCCCAGACTAATAACCCCAAACAATTCTACAAGTGGTTTGGAAAACGGAAAAATATGACCATATTATTGTCATTAAATGTAAATTTCTCATTTTAAAAACATTAATTCTGGGCACTTTGATGAAAATGATACAGTTAAGAACAATCCTCATCCGGTTTATGAAGAACTAGATAAAACGATAACTAAAGGTGAAGTATTAGCTTCAATAAAATATCTGAAGAGTAATAATTCTTGTGGTGAAGACAAAATCCTTCACGAGCTCATTCTAGAACCTATTTTCGATCACTAAAATATTTAATAATATCTTCAGATCTGGATATTCCCTGAAGCCTGGACTACAGCGTGCGTTGTACCAATTTTTAAAAAAGGAACGTTGATGACCCAAATCATTATAGAGGTATTTCATAGTTAAGTTGTCTAGGAAAATTATTTACGGGGGTATTGAATCAAAAATTACTGAAATGGAATAATGAATACGATGAAATAAATGATACACAATTTGGATCTAAACCAGGTTTATCCACAATTGATGTCATATTCGCCTTGCAAACAATACCCAACAAAACACTTAAAGATGCTCCACCGCCGACAGAACATAAATGATATTTATCATTTGAACAATAATTGGTGTTTAATCGTGTATATATATGCCTAATTAACAGAAAAACTAATATAAAATTATTTATTTCGCCTTTGATGCGTGCACAATCAGTACTTCATTCCATATAGGATATAGTACCAAGGAATTTTTTCGAGATGCAATTAATTATTTTTTTATATTTTTAACTTGAAGTAAAATCAGAAGCTCAAACTTTTCAATGGTAGTAATGGTGTAAAGTAAGTATTTTTTGTAACTGAAGAAAAATACTTAATTGTCTGCTCTTGTTTTTGATAGTGAAAAAAATACCATTTGTTGGCGGTGGAGCATCTTTAAAACAAAAAGAGACTGTATTGTTGTTTTGTGGATTACACGAAAGCCTTTGATTTAAATGAAATGAGATGTTTGTGGTCTAAGCTTTTAAAGCTTGGAGTACCAGGGAAAATGTTCAATATTATTCAGTCATAGTTAAAAATTTAAAATTGTGCATCAAATTGAATGACGTATTATCAGAATACTATCAAAATCAGATCGGTTTGTTCCAAGGAGAAAGCCTTTCACCGATTCTATATAGGTTTTAGGTCACCTGAGATGAAGTCTCAACTGACCGTCGTCGTGCGTCGTCCATCGTGTGGTCGTAAACAATTTACGTTTTCGACTTCTCAAAATCCGGTGAAGCAAATTCAATGAAATTTTGCACAAACCTTCTAAGGCATAAGGCTAATCAAAATTGTGAATTATATGGCCCCCACTCCTCTGGGGACTGTGGGAGACGCCAAAAGGGGTAAAATTGACTTAAATTTCAAAAATCTTCCTCTCCACTCACAGATGTGGCAGAATCAAATACTCTTCAAAGGTCTCAATGCCCTCTACAAAAAAATGTCAACTATATGACCCTGGGGTCTCAGGTTTCCCCCTGGGGAGGGGGTTAAGTTTACTAAAGTATTTAAAGTTAAAACATATTTTGGAGCATTATTTGGTCATTTATAATAGAAAATAAGTCAAATGTTGTCAGAATTATCCCTATGAGATGGCCATTGAATCATATTATAACAAATTGTCCATGACTGACCCCAGGGGCCATGGGGGGGGGGGGGGGGGCGGGGGTCAAAAGGGGTCAAATAGGCAAAAAATTCAAAACTCTTATTCAGAAATTTTGGAACTGGTAGAATCAAAAACTCTTTATAGATGGAAAGGTCTTAAGGTCCTTTACAAAAAATGTGAATTATTTATGACCCTGGATCCTCATGTTCCACTTGGGGAGGGGGTCAATGTTACTATAGTTTATACAGGAAAACACTTTTATAAACGTTATTTGCTTATTTTTCATAGGAAATAGTCAAAATGGGTTAGAATTTCTAGCCTGAAATAGCATTTTTACACCATATCCATATTTGTCCTGGCTGACCCCCAGTGACCAGAGGAGCGAGGCCAAAATGGGTCAAAATGGCTAAAATTTCAAAAACCTTCTTCTGTAAAGGAACTATCAGATAGCTTTGACAATCATGTGTCAAGGTGGGTAAGATTTATCCACTTACTCCAGGTATTGGCAAATTTTGTTTTTAAACTATCATTCATTTGATATATATTTCAGTATGTTGTAATACTCTTTTATAATGTTTACCAATGCATGAACATTTAAATATTTATTGAAACATCTGGTCCTATAAATATATTGTTTAATATTAAGAATTATAACTTTATCAACAGCAGTATTTATACCATTGTTCGTAAGTCCAAAGATAAAAGACGGCTTATTTACTGCAAATGGAATGTAAAGTACATCTAAAAGAGTCTCAAATTTTTGTAACATATTTTGCAACTCTTGGCAATACAACAATAAATGTATTATTGTATCTCTGTCGGAGTTACAAAGTGTGCACATAGGACTGGGTAAAGCACCATATTTAAATAAACTAGAGTTTGTAGTAAGAATATAGTGGGATAGGTGATATTTGGAGTCATTGAAGTTTCGTATTTTTAGTTATTTTATACGGAATATTGAAAATTTTGCTCCATTCTCCGTCAGGAAATTCAAATTGTTCTTGCCATTTGAGTTTACCTGTGGCTACAGTGGTTGTTTTATTAAAAACATTATAAAAGAGTTTAGAATCCTTAAAACTTTGGAGTACAGGTACTGAAATAGCATTTTAACACCATATCCATATTGGTCCTGGCTGACCCCCAGGGACCACAGGACGGGGCCAAAATGGGTCAAAATGGTTAAAATTTCAAAAATCTTCTTCTGAATTCAAAGCTTTGTTGGAACCAAATAGTCTCCATAGATTAAAAAGTGAAATTTATAATATCACTGACTGACTCCTAGTTTGGTTTTGTTGTTTAACGTTGGCAAAGCAAATTGGAATTTTAAGCATAAGGTTTGGTAACATAATAACTATCAAAATGAAAAACCAAACAAGAGGCCCACGGGCCTTAACGGTCATCTGACTATTAGTACAATACAACATAGCCGTTTAAAGATTTTAGCATATTTGATCTCTGTGACCTTGATTGAAGGTCAAGGTAATTCATTTGAACAAACTTGGTAGCCCTTCATCCCAGCATGCTACATGCTCAATATCAGTACCCTGGGCCTTCTGGTTCCTGAGAAGAAGTTATTTAAAGATTTTAGCCTTTTTGCCCCCATGACCTTGAATAAAGATCAAGGCCATTCATTTGAACAAATTTGATAGCCCTTCATCAAGTAGGTCAAAGGCCCAATATCAGGTCTCTAGGCCTTTTAGTTATTCTCAAGAAGTTGTTTAAAGGATTTTAGCCTATTTGACCCCTGTGACCTTGAATGACGGTCAAGGTCATTTATTTGAACAAATTCTGTAGCCTTTCATCCCAGCATCCTACGGGCCCAATATCAGTACCCGGGGCCGTCTGGTTCTTAAGAAGAAGTTGTTTAAAGATTTTAGCCTTTTTGACCCATGTGACCTTGAATGAAGGTTAAGGTCATTCATTTGAACAAACTTGGCATCCCAGCATGCTACATGCCAAATATCAGTACTCTGGGCCTTCTGGTTCTTGAGGAGAAGTCATTTAAAGATTTTAGCGTATTTGACCCCCGTGACCTTGAATGAAGATCAAGGTCATTCATTTGAACAAACTAGGTAGCCCTTTATCCCAGCATGCCACAGGCCTAATATCGGGTCTCTAGGCCTCTGAGTTATTCACAAGAAGTTGCTTACAGGATTTTAGCCTAATTGATCCCTATGACCTTGAATGAAGGTCAACGTCATTTATTTGAACAAACTTGGTAGCCCTTCATCCCAGCATGTCACAGGCCCAAAATCAGTACCCTGGGCCTTCTGGTTCTTGAGAAGAAGTCGTTTAAAGATTTTAGCCTATTTGACCCTTGTGACCTTGAATGAAGGTAAAGGTCATTTATTTGAACAAACTTGGTACCCCTTCATCCCAGCATCCCAGAGGCCTAATATCAGGTCTCTAGGACTCTTAGTTATTCACAAGAAGTTGTTTAAAGTATTTTAGCCTATTTGACCCCTGTGACCTTCAATGAAGATCCAGGTTATTCGTTTGAACAAACTTGGTAGCCCTTCATCCCAGCATCCTACAGGCCAAATATCGGTATCCTGGGCCTTCTGGTTCTTGAGAAGAAGTCGTTTAAAGATTTTAGCCTATTTGACCCTCGTGACCTTGAATGAAGGTAAAGGTTATTTATTTGAACAACTTGGTAGCCCTTCATCCCAGCATGCTAAAGGCCTAATATTAGGTCTCTAGGCCTCTTAGTTATTCACAAGAAGTTGTTTAAAGGATTTTAGCCTATTTGACCCCTGTGACCTTCAATGAAGATCAAGCTCATTTATTTGAACAAACTTGGTAGCCCTTTATCCCAGCATCCTACAGGCCAAATATCAGTACCCTGGGCCTTCTGGTTCTTGAGAACCATACATGATGAGACTCTCGATAGGTATTCTCTTCGTAGAAACAAAGTATTTGATCCTCCCTTTATCATAGAATAAGCTATTTGAACGTTTTGTCCCTTTAATGCTAAATGAAATAAATAAGATTAAATCCTTAAAATTGAATCGTCCACCCAACTAAAAAAAACTTTCTAAATAAAAAGAGCTATATTTCAACAGAAATAACTAATGTGTTCCAATATTTCGGTAATCGTAATATAAATATTATTTTATGCCAATTAAGAAATAATACAAGTAATCTTAATTGTGACAAGTTCATAGATCGCCTTATAGAATCCCCATCTTATGAATGTAAACAATATTTTGAAACTGCATATCACTATTTCTTTGAATGTAATCTATATCAAACTATCGGCTAACGATTGAGCAACATTTTAATCATTATCATAACCATATGTGTATAAATGTCCTGGCATTACCCATTGTAATGGTACTGAAAATAGTAATATATAAACGCATATGTATAATTATATAGTTCAATCAAAAATATTTAATATTTAAAACTCTTCGTGTAACTAGAAACATATCTTATTCATGTACCAATAGCATTGAGCAAATATAACTATACATTTTTGTTTAACTCTATAATCATTCACCTCTGGTGATCCAACCTGATACAACTCACAATTTGATTGTAATAAGGTAGCCTAAATGTGACTTGGATATTAGGGTTTTTTTTAAAATTGAAAGACTTTTTTTAGACAAACAATACACATACCCTTACAAGACAAAATGTCCTTCGTTGCAATGTGCCTGTTCTGTACGAATATTCAGAACTGATTGCAATTTTGATACACTTTCCGGCGCGAAACAAACACATTTATTTACGGAGATTAGAATTATATTTTGCGTGCATATTTAAGTGCGCAATAAACAAATATTTAAACAAGATATTTTGCAAATAGTAAAGCAGTAACATTACTAAGAGCATTTATGTCGTGTACATTATATGATGTACGTGTTTAGTTTTGCTAATGAAATATTTAGCGTAAAACGACTATCACCTATTTGATCATTGCATAGGACATGCATAAACTTCTGTATGTGTGTATCCGATAGCATGCGACACAAAGGCAAGACATTACGTCAAACTATTGTTTACTCCAGGATTCGATTTAAATTCTATATCGTGTTACATTATACATGTACCACCACAATTCCATGTTCAATGTATACATTGCATAGGACATGCATAAACTTTTGTATGTATGTATCCGATAACATGCGACACAAAGGCAAGACATTACGTCAGACTATTGTTTACTCCAGGATTCCATTTAAATTCTATATCGTGTTACATTATACATGTACCACCACAATTCCATGTACAATGTATACATGTGCCGTCTTTCAATGAAATATATTGTCAATCTGTTCTATATAATCTATGTATTTTTATATATATTTTTTTCATTAAATTAATTTGATGGGTTCTATCTCAAGGCATAATTTTAGAAAATTGAATACCCTTTCAGTTTATAAGTTTAGTATAATTTGCCGCTGTATAGTGTCTGAGAAATCCGTTTCCTATAAGCAAACAAAATTGTTTTAGCATGAGAAATTATTTTTTGGCTAGAACAACATTTTCATCAAATTATAACGATGCACAAAAATATTTAGTTTGGAATAACATGGACTCAATACCCATGCGTTCTAGTATTATCACTATCAGTGTATAATGATAGTACAACACGTGCGGCGATTCTATCGTTACGGGAATAGTCGCTGGCGTAGCAACGTGGGGTCATGACCCCACTTTTGGTTGAACATATGAATGACTCAAGAAATGTTATCGGATACACACATGGATCGCCTGATATATTCCTTATTTTATGAATGTAAACAATATTTTGAAACTGCATATCACTATTTCTTTGATGTAATCTATATCAAAACTATCGGCTTACGATTGAACAACATCTGAATCATTATCATAACCTATGTGTATAAATGTCTACAGATGCTTGACCCTATCCAGAATCAGGGAGTGCGTCTGGCACTTGGAGCTTTTCGAACAACACCTGTGAAGAGTCTCCATGTGGAAGCTAACGAGCCATCTCTAGACGATCGACGAAAGAAATTATCCTTACAGTATGCTGCTCAACTGAAATCCAATCCCAAAAACCCCGCATTCGATCTTGTATTTAATCCACAACACCATGCCATATTCAGACAAAATCAAAAGCTCATACCAACATTTGGCATCAGAATTTCAAAGTTTTTGCAGGAACTAAATATAAATTTCGACACCATTGACGAGTACACCATATCGGATGTACCACCATGGCTCATCCAAACACCTGATATCAATTTATCTTTGCATGAGAGGGCAAAGTCCTGTGCATTACCCGAAGAACATAAATCCTCCTTTCGGGAGTGCATCAGGACTTTCCCTGATCATGTTAAGATCTTCACTGACGGCTCAAAAGATGGTGATAAAGTTGCGGCAGCATGCTGTACATCTAATCACTGTTCCTCTATCCGACTTCCAGATGTTGCCTCCATTGATTCTTTGCGGAAATTGTGCTATCGGGTCTGGCTCTTGACCACATGAAGAAACCGCATTAAAAAGGCAATCATCTGTCAGAACTTTCTTTCGGTTCTTCAGGCTTTGAAATCAAGAAACCTAGAATTACTCTATCAAAATCTTTTAATCCGAACCTTTCGATTATCTCTATAACTACTTCTAAAATTACTTATCACTGGGATTCCAGTCATGTGGGTATAAAGGGGAATGAACACGCTGATAAAGCCGCTAAGACTGCTCTTCGCCTAGCACAAACAGATTTGAAACTAACCACACACCGACATCAAAACTTCAATTCAGTCAGCCATACAACACCATTGGCAACAAGGTGGTCTACCGAAAAAACAATAAACTGTTTAAAATTCAACCTACACTTAATCCTAAACTGTCCAGTCAGAGAGACCGCAGACAGGAATTTGTTCTCTCTCGGCTCCGAACTGGACACACATATTTTACACATTCCTATATATTGAGAGGGGAGGATCTCCCACATGCCATGCATGTGATTCTCCTCTCACAGTGGAACATATTTTAGTGCACTGTATTGATTTTAAGCACATACGCGATTAGTACTACCGATGTCTCCGTATTGTACACTTTGTTCAATGTCGTGAGACATAATCGTATTTTTAGGTCATCTGACCGAAGGTCAGGATGACCTATTGTCATCGTGTTTCGTCCGTCGTCGTGCGCCCGTGGCGCGTCCGCCGTGCGCCGTGCGTCGTGCGTAAGACTATTTATACAAAAGCCTACTCCTCCTTCATCCTTTGATGGATTTCATCCATATTTGGGTTGAGCATCATTAGGGAAGGACAATCATATTTTATATAAATGAGCCTGGTCCGACCCCTAGGGGCTGAGGGGTGGGGCACCAAAAGGGGAATTTCTTATTTTAAGCTTTAAAATCCTACTCCTCCTTCATCCTTGGATGGATTTCATCCATATTTGGTGTGAAACTTCATTGGGGAAGGACAATCATATTTTATATAAATGAGCTTGGTCCGACCCCTAGGGTCAGAGGGCAGGGCTCAAAAGGGCAATTTTCTTTATTTTAATTTAAAATCCTACTCTCCTTCATCCTTGGATGGATTTCATCCATATTTGGTGTGAAACTTCATTAGGGAAGGGGACAATCATATTTTATATAAATGAGCCTGGTCCGACCCTAGGGTCAGAGGGGCGGGGCCACAAAAGGGCAAATTTTCTTAATTTTAGCTTTAAAATCCTACTCCTCCTTCATCCTTGGATGGATTTTCATCCATATTTGGTTTGAAACATATTGGGGAAGGACAATCATAATTTTTCATAAATGAGCCTGGTGCGACCCTAGGGGCTGAGGGTGGGGCCCAAAAGGGCAATTTTCTTATTTTAGCTTTAAAATCCTACTCCTACTTCTATCCTTGGATGGATTTCATCCATATTTAGTGTGAAACATCATTAGGGAAGGACAATCATATTTTATATATTTGAGATAGGTGTGACCCCTAGGGGCTGAGGGGTGGGGCCCCAAAAGGGCGAATTTTTCTTATTTTAAGCTTAAAATCCTACTCCTCCTTCATCCTCTGGATGGATTTCATCCATATTTGGTGTGAAACAATATTGATGAAGGACAATCATATTTTATATAAATGAGCCTGGTCGGACCCCTAGGGGTCAGAGGGCGGGGCCACAAAAGGGAAATTTTCTTTAAATTTTAAGCTTTAAAAACCTACTCCTACTTCATCCTTGGATGGGTTTCATCCATATTTAGTGGTGAAACATCATTTGGGATGGACACTCATATTTTTATATATGAGCCTGGGTCCGACCCCTAGGGGGCTGAGGGTGGGGCCCAAAAGGCAATTTTTTCTTTAATTTTAGCTTTAAATCCTACTTTCCTCATCTTGGATGGATTTCTATATTTGGTGTAAACCATTATTTGGGACGGGACAATCAATATTTTATATTAAATGAGCGTGGTCTAACCCTAGGGGCTGAGGGTGGGGCCCAAAGGAAAATTTTCTTAATTTTAGACTTTAAAATCCCTACTTCTCCTTCATCTTGGATGGATATTCATCTATATTTAGTGTAAAACATTATTGGGGAAGGGATAATCATATTTGATGTAAATGAGCGTGGTCCAACCCCTAGGGGGCTGAGGGGTGGGGCCCAAATGGGGCAAATTTTTTATTTAGCTTTAAAATCTAACTCTCTCTTCATCCTTGGGATGGATTTCATCCTATTTGATGTGAACATATTGGGGACGGGACAATCATATTTTGATATAAATGAGGCTGGTCCATCCTAGGGGCTGAGAGTGGGCCCCAAATGGGGAAATTTTTCTAATCTTAGCTTTAAATTCTTCTTCTCGCCTTCATCCTTGGATGGATTTCATCCATATTTTTGTTGTGAAACATCATTGGGAAGGGACAATCATATTACAAATGAGCCTGGTTGCACCCTAGGGGCTGAAGGGTTGGGGCCAATGGAGAATTATATCATTAATTTTTTAGGCTTATAAGTCGCTACTCCTTCTCTCTCAATCCTATGGAATAGAATTTTTATCCATTTTTGGTGTGAGCATAATTGGGGAAAATCAATTATATTTATAATAAATGAGTCTGGGTCTGAACTGCTAGGAACTGTTAGGGGTGGTGGCCCAAAAGGGGGCAAATTTCTCTTAAATTTAGGTGCTCACTTCTGTTTTAGGATTCCAGTCTCGGATCTTCAATAAAATTGGTCTAATAGGGGTTTATAATTGATGGCGAACACATGCAAACATTTATCGTTAATGTTTGGGTTTCAAGATGGCGGTGGCCCACTTCTGTTTTAAGGTTTAGATCTCCGAATTCAATAAAAAATGTGGTCTATAGGGGTTTTAATTTGATGCCGAACAACATGCAACATTTTCGATTAAGATTTTGGTATTCCTCAAGATGGGCTGGCCACTTCCTGTTTTTAAGGTTCAGTTCTCCGATCTCAATGAAAATTGGTCTATAGAGGTTTTAATTGATGCTGAACAACATGCAAACATTTATCGTAAAAGATTTATCGGTATTCCATATAGAGTCGCTTGCCACTAATCTAGTCTTATAAGGTTTCAGTCTGCCGCTCTCAAATAAAATATTGCAGTCATATAGGGGTATTCTAATTGATAGCGAACCATGCTTAAACATTTTTCGTAAAAGATTTTTGGTATTTCTAAGTGGCCGTGGGCCCAACTTCCTGTTTTAAAGGTATTCAGTCTCCAGATCTCAATGAAAATTGGTCTGATATGTGGTTTTTAATTGATTCAGAAAGGGGAACTTTGAGTAAGGACAATCATATTTATTAGGACCGCACGGTAAGACAGCATGGGGTATAGGTATGACGAGGTCCAAATCGGGTAGCTTTGCTGAAATGGCTTTAAATTGAACTCCTCCTTATATTAATCCTTGAATGGGTTTCGACCATATTTGGATGAAGGGCTACCAAGTTTGTTCAACAAATGACATTTACCTTTTTCAGAAACTTACATATTCAACTAAGGAGTTCCTTGTATTGTTTATATTAATCGTTAACCAATACTTTATACTGTGACTTTGTTGTTTTGTGCCATGAGTCAGATGACCGTTAAGGCCCATGGGCCTCTTGTTAATTATCTCAAAGAAATCGGTTTTTTAGATAAAATATGAACGTTTTCTCATCATATCATCGTATCAACTCAACATTTCATCGTTTCATCTCACTTTGCATGAACTTTCTCGTGTGTTTTAGCCAAAACTATTTTATCCCATGCAAACCTTTTTTATCAATCTGTGTTTTACTTGCCTTTTCTTACCCTGATCTTTTATCCTGATATTAATGCATGATTTGTAGTTTGGCCCTAAATGACCTTCGTTGTCGATGGGCCGTAAAACTCAAACAAACAAACAAACATAAATGCTCTGGTACAGGGATGTACCCATTGTAATGATACTGAAAATAGTAATATATTAACGCATTTTTAGGTCACCTGAGACGAAGTCTAAAGTGACCTATTCTAATCGCCTTTTGTCCGTCGTCGTGCGTCGTCCGTCGTGCGTCGTCCGTCGTGCGTCGTCCGTCGTATGTCTGTAAACAATTTACATTTTCGTCTTCTTCTCCAAAATAAGGCCAATCAAAATTGTGAATTATATGGTCCCCACCCCCCAGGGGGCTGTGGGAGGGGCCAAAAGGGGTAAAATTGAGTAAAATTTCAAAAATCTTCTTCTCTACTCACAGATGTGGTAGAATCAAATACTATTCATAGATAGAAAGGTATTAAGGTCCTTTACAAAAATTGTGAATTATATGACCCTGGGGTCTCACGATTCCCCTTGGGAAGGGGGTCAAGTTTACTATAGTTTATATAGGGAAAACACATTTATGAGCATGTTTTGCTCAATTTTCATTGGAAACGAGTCAAACTTGGTTAGAATTATTAGCCTGAGATAGCATTTTAATATCATATCCACATTGGTCCTGGCCGACCCCCTGGGGCAGAGGTACGCGGCAAAAAAAGGGTCAAATAAACTTCAAAAATCTTTTAAAATTCAGGATATAGTAGAATCAAATAATTATAGATGGAAAGGTCTTAAGGTGTTTTATAAAAATTGTGAATAATATGACCTTGGGATCTCACATTACCCCCTGGGGAGGGGTCAAGTTTTAATTTAGTTTATATAGGAAAAACATATTTGTGAACATTATTTGCCCAATTTTCGTAGGAAATTAGTCAAACTTGATTAGAATTATAAGCCTAAGATATAGCATTTTAACATCCATATCCGTCATCGATGACCCCCTGGGGGACCAGAGGAGCAGGACCAAACAGGGTCAAAATGATTAAAATTTCAAAAATACCTCTAAGTTCAGAGGTTTGATGGAAGCAAATACTCTTCATAGTCTTAAAAGTCAAATTTATAAATCACTGACCAACTTCAAGGCCCAGCATATAGTGTTTATATGTCTTTAATTTGTTTCATTATATATTCTAACTCAGGTGACCGTTAAGGCCCTTGGGCCTCTTGTTTAAATTATAGAGTTCAATCAAAAATATTAAATATTGAAAACTATTCGTTTAACTAGAAATAGTTCTTATTCGTGTACCTATAGTATTGTGCATGTATATTCTAGTAATGTTAGCTGTTATGTAATTATACATTTTTGTTTAACTATATAATCCTTTACCCCTGGTGATCCAACCTGATACAGATTGCAACTCACAATTTGATTATAATAAGGTAGCCTAAATGAGACTTGGATATTATTTTTTTTTATTTCGAAATTGAAATTGAAAGACTTTTTTAGACAAACAGTACACTCACCCTTCCAAGGCAAAACGTCCATCGTTGAAATGTGCCTGTTCTGTCCGAATATTCAGAACTGTAAGTAAAACAGGAAGAACAATTTTGTATGTACGGTTGACGGGCCTATGCTCAGATCACATTAACGCTTATAAATAGACTATTATTCGTCGTTCGAGAACAGTAATGAATACCTAGCTGTATGATATATCTCGAAAAGCATCGGGTTTGGCGTCACACTAATTAAAACAAATTAGAACAAGGGCCCAATGGGCCCGAATCGCTCACCTGCAATCTGGTAATCATACATGGTTCATACTATACAAATAGAGTAAATAAGAATTTATATCATCCCTAAGCACATTAGAGGCCTCTTTGCCTCTTGGTTAGTAAAAAGAAGTCATTTAAAGATTTTAGCCTATTTGACCCCTGTGACCTTGAATCAAGGTCAAGGTCATTCTTTTGAACAAACTTGGTAGCCCTTGATCCCAGCATGCCATAGGCCCAATATCAGGTCCCTAGACTGTTTGGGTATTAAGAAGAAGTCTTTTAAATATTTTAGCCTATTTTACCCCTGTGACCTTGAATGAAAGTCAAGGTCATTCATTTGAACAACCTTTGTAGCGCTTCATCCAAACATGTCCCATGCCCAATATCAGGTCTCTAGCCCTCTTGGTTGTTAAAAGAAGTCGTTTAAAGATTTTAGCCTACTTGACCGCTGTGACCTTAAATGATGGTCAAGGTCATTCATTCGAACAAACTTGGAAGCCCTTCATCCCAGCATGCTACATGCTCAATATCAGGTTCCTAGCCCTCTTGGTTATTAAGGAGAAGTCGTTTAAAGATTTTAGCCTATTTGACCCCTGTGACCTGGAATGAAAGTCAAGGTCACTCATTTGAACAATTTTTGTAGCGCTTCTTCCCAACATGTCACATGCCCATGTTGTTTAAAGATTTTTACCTATTTGACCCCTGTGACCTTGAATGAAGGTCAAGCTCATTTATCTGAACAAACTTGGTAGTCGTTTATTCCAGCATGCCACATGCCCAATATCAGGTCTCTAGCCCTCTTGGTTATTAAGGAGAAGTCGTTTAAAGATTTTAGCCTATTTGACCCCTGTGACCTTGAATGAAAGTCAAGGTCATTCATTTGAACAAACTTGGTAGCCCTTGATCCCAGCATGCCACAGGCCCAATATCAGGTCCCTAGGCCTCTTGCTTATTAAGAAGAAGTTGTTTAAAGATTTTAGACTATCTGACCCCTTTGACCTTTGAATGAAGGTATATGTCATTCATATGAACAAACTTGGTAGCCCTTGATCCCAGCATGCCATAGGCCCAATATCAGGTCTCTAGACTGTTTGGGTATTAAGAAGAAGTTTTTTAAAGATTTTAGCCTATTTGACCCTGTGACCTTGAATGGAAGTCAAGGTCATTCATTTGAACAAACTTTGTAGTGCTTCATGCCAGCATGTCACATGCCCAATATCAGGTTTCTAGCCCTCTTGGTTATTAAGAAGTTGTTTAAAGATTTTAGCCTATTTAACCCCTGTGACCTTGAATGAAGGTTAAGGTCCAATATCAGGTCCCTACGCCTCTTGCTTATTAAGAAGAAGTTGTTCAAAGATTTTAGCATTTCTGACCCTTTGAACTTGAATGAAGGTCGAGGTCATTCATTCGAACAAACTTTGTAGCCCTTGATCCCAGCATGCCATAGGCCTAGTTTCAGGTCCCTAGACTGTTTGGGTATTAAGAAGTCTTTAAATTTTTAGCCTTTTTGACCCCTGTGACATTGAATGGAAGTCAAGGTCATTCATTCAAACAAACTTTGTAGTGCTTCATCCCAGCATGTCACATGCCCATTATAAGGTTTCTAGCCCTATTGGTTATTAAGAAGAAGTTGTTTAAAGTTTTTAGCCTATTTGACCCCTTTGACCTTAAATAAGGTTAAGGTCATTCATTTAAACAAACTTGATAGCCCTTGATCCCAGCATGCCTCAGGCCTAATATCAGGTTCCTAGTCCTCTTGGTAATTAAAAAGAAGTCGTTTAAATATTTTAGCCTATAAGACCCCTGTGACCTTGAATGAAAGTCAAGGTCAATCATTTGAACAAACTTGGTAGCCCTCTATTCTAGCATGCCACATTATCAATATCAGGTCTCTAGCCCTCTTGGTTATTAAGAAGAAGTCGTTTAAATATTTAAGCCTATTTCACCTCTGTGACCTTGAATGAAGGTCAAGGTCATTCATTTGAACAAACTTGGTAGCCCTTGATCCCCACATGCCCAATTTCATGTCCCTAGGCTGTTTGGTTATTAAGAAGAAGTCGTTTAAACATTTTAGCCTATATGACCCCTATGACCTTGAATAAAGGTCAAGGTCATTCATTTGAACAAGCTTGGTAGTTCTTTATTCCAGCTTGTTACATGCCAAATATCGGGTCTCTAGGCCTCTTGGTTATGAAGCAGAAGTCATAACAAGATATTTCAGCCTATTTGACCCCCGTGACCTTGAATGAAGGTCAAGGTCATTCATTTGAACAAACTTGGTACCCCTTTACCCCAGCATGTCACAGGCCCAATTTCAGGTCTCTAGACCTCTTAGTTATTTAGAAGAAGTCTGTTAAAGATTTTCACCTATTTGACGCTTGTTACCTTGAATGAAGGTCAAGCTCATTCATTTGAACAAACTTGGTAGCCCTTCATCACAGCATACTATAAGTCAAAGTTCAGGACTCTAGGTCTCCAAGTTTTGGAGAAGAAGTTGATTAAATGGAAAATTTGACGCCGGACGGCCGGACAGACGGACGACGGACGGACGACTGATGCTGCACCATAGCATAATCTCACTTGCCCTTCGGGTAGGTGAACTAAAAACGGTAACCGTTTTTAATATTGTCATAATGACAAGTAATGTCAGCTTAAGTTGATAATCAGATATTTAGTAGTCAAGAGATTTATTAGAAATAAAGTTTTTTTTTCTGATAATATTCTTTAAAACATAGGGGTTTTATTAACAAACAAACAAAAATGCATATCTATGTTGGTGTGCTTGTTTTCTCTCTATAGTTTCTTTAAAATGCCTTATTATTTAAGCTTTATTCGTCGATTTTGAATTGGAATTATTATCAAAATAAACAACAAAATAAGTATCAAGTTGATTTTTTCTTCTTTAAACTGATTTTACAAACAATTCTAAATGAAAATATATGTATTGCCATTTGTTTTCTTATTTTCATTCAGGTTTGTTTGATTAATTAACGTCCTATTAACAGCTATGGTCAGGTAAGGACGGCCTCCCATGTATGTGGTGTGTATGGTTGATCATATAGCACATGATTTATTACAGTCAAACCTCGATGTATCGAAGTTCAAGGGACCGTCAGAAAAACTTCGATACATCGAGACTTCGAATTATTCGTGGTTGAAATTAGACCAGTGTTTTTTTACCATGACCAACTGTGGTAGTTGTGTACATGTCGTCTCCGTTTCCTAAACTTTATAATCACTGTACCACAAGCAAAACAAAATAAAAACGAAGTATGCAATTAATCACGTGTATTGCTATCGTTAGCAATACATACGTATATTATAAACAAGACTTACGTGTACAAGGCCTAACCCATGTACATTATTTTTTAACTAAAATTTACCCTTATTGTTGTAAAAGATAAGATCCAAAATTTAATCGCCTTTAACGATCTTTGTTCGTTTGATGAGCCAAAGTCATGTAAGGACGGCATCCCATGTATGCGGTGTGTTATGTGTAAGTGCGATAGGGGCAGCAGGTACAATTCTTGTTTTAACGGGAAAAGATTGGCACAAGGTAAAGGATCAAGTTTGTATTCCCTAGATAGCTGTATTTATTTTTGAGTATAAATAATTTCAAGCACAAGAGTGTTCAGAGTGAAAACATATACATGTGTAATATTTTAAATGCAGTGTCCAATTTACTGTACTTTTCTAGAAAAGTCCAGGATTCGTGGTTTCCCCCATTGTATGGCGCTTCTATGTCACATCTGTCTGAATTCACATTTTCAGTTAAAATGTATGAACAAATACTAATTCATTATATTCAAAATCAAAATCATAATTCATGCACAAAAATACTGGTTACGTTCTGTTCTTAAACAGTAAATAGCCAAATACATTCTTTATATGTTATACACTAATACATTTTAAAATATTATTCTTGTTTTCTTTTTACAAAACTTTGTTTGTTTTATTAATTAATGTTATATTAATAGCCAGGGCACTGAAAGGACAGCCTCCCATGGTGTGTAGGTGTGTATGAAATGCGTGCTATGTGTTTATAAAGGGAAGCATTAAAGCGTGTACGTGTAAAGTACAAACGTATACAACTTCCTGATTGAACTACAAGTGTAGGTGAGCCTTTATAAGTTAACATGACAATGTGAACATATCATTTACTCTAAATTAATTTTATATTTATCTTCAAGTAAACGGTCATGTTATTTTTGTTAAGAAATAAATGTACAACTTCTTCGATCAGGTAGTTGTAATCTGACGGCTCAAATGAGCCATCGTAAAACTGAGAAACTTATCTAACACAATGTACAATGTAAGTTAGGACTCAATATACCTCTCTCAATTTATATGCATGCCTGCCATCCGTTACTCGGATCTTTATATACTTTTTTTCATATATCATTACATATAATCTTGTACGCATCTATAGACAGTAGCTTCGCTAACAGGAAATTAATGAATGCGCAAATTGGCGTGGGAGCCACTCGCCTTTCACCTAGCCGCCCCGGGTTCGATCACCGGCACGGACGTGTAAAGGTTAGGGGTCACCTGCTCGATCACGTGGGTTTTCTCCGGGCACTCCGGTTTCCTCCCACACTAAGATCCCTCGCGCGCTTACATCCGGGCCTATGATTTAACACGTACATGTATACATATTGTACAATACATACCGGTAAAATGACTATACATGTGACAGTATTTTTATGGACGAACTGTTAATAATTTCAACATGTGCAACCGAGAAACGAGTACATAATTAAAAAATGAATGAAAATATTTAAAGGTGGTCTTGAAGCTGATGAGATAAGATATACAAAAAAACAGACAAATAAATAATATTAAAAGACAGTTGGCATGAATTTGTTCTTTTTGTACTATATTTAAGGGAATGTACATGATTTACCAATAACTGGTCTATAAGTGACCTGTAGCCGGTTTATATTAAGAATTTGGACCGTTGCCCGGATTATATGTGGTAATTTTTTGGACAATCACGTATCAACCAGTTAAAAGTAAAACCTAAAACCATGCAGTTTAGCAGTTTGAACATACACCAAATTTGTAATTTTTCAAAAGAAAGTATTACTAATTCATGCTTTTGAACACATTTGTTGCAACATAGATAATTCTCAGATTTTCATAGTGAATGAGACATTTCCATCTTAGAAATTAAACTTCCTTTCGCCGTCTGTATTAATATTCTCCTTCTCGTCCATTACCTTCATTTCCCTGTAAAACAGCACTAACATTAGCTTGTTAGATATCATTCGTTCGCTTATAATTGTGAACAGCAGCTGATCTATGACCAGTCTTTCCCACCACAAACTGTTCATCCACCCCAACATTATATAAGCGAGTAGCGGCTGTGGAGCTCAATGAATGATTGGAGTGAAATCCTTTGAATCCAGCGGACTCGCAGAGTCGTCCAACTGTTTGTTGGAGCTGGTGAACTCCCACAGCTTGATCAGCATACCAACAATTTCCTGTACCAGATCTTTTTGGTCGGAGGTAAAGGTATCACATTTACCATGTTAAGGCCTGACAAAAATATGAAAAACTATATTAAAGATAAGTGTCTATTATTACCTAGTATGTTAAATACTGGTCGAAATTGTATAAACTCACTTTTTCTTGATAGCATATAGTTTAACACTGTTTCAAATTAAAAAAAAAATACTGTTTACTGTTTATATTCAAAACTAACTCTATTTTAATTTAGGCGACAATTCTTTCTTATATATATCCTAAGAGGATTTTCCCATCACAAAACCTTAACGGATCGAGCCATCTTCGTTAACGAACCGAATATATGCAACCGCAGCAACAGCATTTTCGGATGCATCAGAAAAGATGACAAGGCGAATGTTTGTGCAAAGACTAAGTGATGGTGAGTCATACATGCGGGGTATCCGAAGATCACAAAGAGATGCAATTGACAGTCTCCAGTCTTCCCATTTTTCCTGAAGATGTGGGGATAATGGTTCGTCCCAATCCGTTCATACTGGTAATGTCCATCAGCGGTTTTCAACAATTTGCAATCCATAAATTCTAGAAAACGCCTGTCCTCTACCGACAAGCCAGGTTTTTCATCAGACGATGCCTTCTCAAACAAATGTTCACCTTTATATTCATGAAACTTGTACTCCACCTTCTCCTTGAGAAGAAGCGTGTTCTCGCACGGTTCAAAAATTGATGATCTACCGTCACCAATTATGTTGGTCTTGTTTACATTCAACGTCTCAGGAGGGTGTACGTCGCCAAGGCATACCTCTTCTATGATAACCCATCCCAGGGCTAGCCTCTGGGCGAATGGCGTTCCCTTGGGTCCAATGATCTGATCATGAACTTGATGAACCTCTGGGAGGTCTCGGCCAATGAGTAGTTGGATGCTGCTGTGTGGGTCAATGGAGGAATGTTTTCTGATATGCGGTTGAGGTGGGGAAAACATGACGCGACTTCTGGTGTTGGAAATTCTGACTTATCATTCGGGATTTCCTTACATTCCACAAGCACAGGTAGGTCTGTCTTATAGGATCCATCTGCTGATTGGACAACCAGGTTATTGCCCGTCAGCCATGCATCGTTGATTTTCCAGAGCACGATGATAGAGTATAGGCAGTCGTTACACCAGAAATGCTGATAGCATCGAATAATTCTGGGGAAGCAAGTGAGCGGTTGCTCTGATCATCAAGCATGGCGTAAGTTCTTACAGCTCTTTTTGGGTGGTTAGAGGAATACACTTCCACTAAAATTGTTTTACCACACGATCTATCTTTCATACCAGTTCAACATAATGTTGTACAGTTTGTTGACACAGAATCACGTGTTACCATTTTCTCCCCGCCATGGGCGGTCGCAGGAGTAGTCGTGGTAGCCATCGGCGGGGTGGCATGATCTAAGTGTATGATTGTCATGCGCATAGACCGCATTTCATGTTTGCTTTACATTCTCGTGAAACATGCGTTGTTGATGATAGACATCTAAAGCATAGACGTTTAGCACGTAAAAATTCCTTTCGGTTTTCCGCTGACATGTCCAAGAACGCGCGACAGACCTTCAATGAATGCTGAGAATTGTGAATAGGGCATCGAGGCACTGAATCATTTGTATCTTCTATAGAGGATACCTCAGTTTTACGGGCATTTATCTGGTAAATGTTTGCATTGCGTTCTCTCCTGTCGCCAGATGTTTGGTTCTTTAATTAACGTTCTATTTACAGCTATGGTCATATAAGGACGGCCTCTCATGTATGCGGTGTGTTGCGTGTATGTTGTGCATGTTTTGGGAGACTGTGGTATATTCATGTTGTGTCTTCTTGTATAGTGGAACTATTTCCCTTTTTATAGTGCTATATCACTGAAGCATGCCGCCGAAGACACCAAGCAACACACCCCACCCGGTCACATTATACTGACAACGGGCGAAGCAGTCGTCCCACTCCCGTTTGCTGAGCGCTAAGCAGGAGTAGAAACTACCACTTTTTAGACTTTGGTGTGTCTCGGCCAGGGGACAGAACCCAGAGCCTTCCTCACAGGGGCGAACGCTCAACTCAAGGCCAAAAGTGAGGCGGTGCCAAGGGAGGCATTAGGAAAGATAAAGTCAGTTAGGAAGAAGAGAAAAGATAAGATCCTAAATTTAATCGCCTTTTACGATCATGAAATAGGGGCAACAGGTACAATTCTAACGCCCTATAGATGTCGCTGATGGTTCCTGTGCAAAGGACGGGTCATTCTTAATGGCAGCCATTTCTCTGATGAATTTTGTGAAGTAAGAAAATGGAGGGAATGGAATGTCATGTTTGGTCTTGTATTTTGAAGCTTGCATGACCCACTTTTCTTGCAACGGGTAGGAGAGTTTCGAAACGATTGGTCGAATCCCTGATGATGAATCAAAATAGGATAACAAAGAAGCATATTTACGATTCTCTTTGCATGACTGTATTTCATCTAGTAAGTCGCTAAGAGGATACAGATGAGAATAATCCTTTGTTGTCATCTTTTGGAAATTGTCAATATTAGCCTTCAAGGATGATTCCACCATTCGCAAATTCTTGTCTACCATATCGGTCCTCCAGACGTTCCCATATGCGGTTCAGACCTCTTTCCGGGTTAGAGGTATTTGCGGAACGAATACTACTTGCGTATGTACGCGATTCCGGACCCAACCATTTGACGAGTAGGTCCATTTCTTCTACAGCCGACAAATTCATTTCGCCTATTATGCTGCGGAAACTCATCTTCCATGAGGAATATGTCTGGTCGGTCGTCAAAACTTGTGAACCGTGTAAACAACAAATCTTTCCGAATCAGAAAGTTAGTGAAGTCAGACACTACACCTTGAGGTGGCGAGTTTAAAAAGGACGTGGTTTGTTGTACAGGAGGTGGCTTGACCGGTCGTAAGGCAGGCACATGAGGGTTTAAAGTAGGTTCATGTTCGAATGATGTTTGAGGTCTTGGAGTAGGCATGAAAAGAGGCGGCAGCCGGGGTACCGGGGTGTCATTTCTCGTAACATTTTGAGATTTGACAAATTCGGGTGTTGCTTCTAATAGATCAACACATTCTGTAGGAAGACCTCGTTCCTCTAACTCCTCTAAATTCTGTGCTGTCTTTAGTTCTGCCTCTGTTACAGCGGTCTCTGTCTCTTGTTTGAGTAAATGTAGTTTCATTAGTTCAGTTTTCTTTTTGGCATGTAAAAGTTTTGTACGTTCTGCTTCATCTTCCAGTCGTTCTTTTAATATAACAGTACTAGTATCGGATGAAGATGTTGCAAGGGACATACTTTCTGCCACCTCGAGCTTGCGTGCCTTTAAGTCCTTTATAGCATTGTTCATGACTGTATCAGAAAACTTCACCTGATTAGCCAGCTCAGCCTTCGATGCTTTCGTGTTTGTCCGAGAGAGGAACTCTACGAATTCTTCATATTTTTCAATGAATGCATCTTTTTGTCTGAGTTTTTTTTCTCTAGTGCCTTTAACACATTAAGGTTTTGTTTATTCTCACCTTTCTTTATGATGATATCTTCGATATTTCCCCATATCTTGTCCAAACCTTTCTGAAATTTTGTGCATCGATCCAAGAACACCTGTTCCGCCTTTTCTGTCAAAACATGCTCACGATGATCATCTTCATCTGTATGACCTTCAGCGTAGTACTCAACAGAAGCGTTGTCGTTCTCCACGTCAGACATATTGTTGTGTTACTATACGATAAGTTCTTATAGGTGCCGGTAAACTACAGTCTTTCTATTATTCTGCCCTTAGCTTTTGCAGATAGCATAACCAAACACAAGGTTGTCTTTTCCTTAAACTTTAATCTTTTCATTGTCATCAAAAGTTGATGTGAAACCACACGGTAAAGAGCTACAAAAAAGAGAAAAGGTATACGATATTGCTATATAAACAAATCTAACATCAGATAAAGCAAAGGCTAATGACTAGGTATCGTCACAAAAAACATCATCAACATTTGTTTGTTTGTTTGTTTGATTAATTAACGTCCTATTAACAGCTATGGTCATGTAAGGACGGCCTCCCATGGATGGAATGTGTGGCGTGTATGTAGTGCGAGGTGAGTGTTTTGGGAGACTGTGGTATGTTCGTGTTGTGTCTTCTTGTATAGTGGAACTTTTGCCCTTTTTATAGTGCTATATCACTCGTTATCATCTTACTTACACTGTGAGTTCATTTACACATTGAAAGAGAACATGAAATATTCGTTAGATTCGTTTCTGTTTCGTACAATAACAGGAAGTTCTGTCCTCAGGGGAGGTAACTCAGTTCAACTCAACCATACAACGATAACTCTTTATGGCACAAGCCAAAATGACTAGACTATAACGAGAAAAATAGCTACTATCCATAAAACAAAAAAATAAACCTGACTACTTGTCAGCACAAACCCAGTAAGTGATCAGATGACCCTATCCTTGGCCGGAACATCTATGATGTTCTATCGGACGACAACGAGTTTGGTGACAACACATTTATCGCCACCAAACAACCAACTTCAAGTAGTCCTGTCGGTCTGACAAACTATCCTCAGGGATTAACATAGAGACAAACACTATCATACAATGGAACATACGCGGATTTAAAGCGAACATAGAAGAATTAAAACATCTTATACAAACAAAGAACCCATCCATATTCTGCCTTCAAGAAATAGTGCTGAAAGACACCATCAACCTCAGACAATTGTACACTATGTACAAAAACTCCAACAACAGGTTGCCGCGCATTAGGTGGTGTGGCGGTGCAGTGCATAAAAACGTCCCTCACAGACACATTCAGTTAAATACCACCTTTCAAGCTGTTGCTATAAGCGCAACTCTTCACCGTAAAATAACAGTCTGTTCTATATATTTACCTCCAAATACTCCATTTAGTTGTGATGAACTGAGTAACATCGTATCACAACTACCAGTGCCATATATTATCATGGGTGACTTTAACGGTCATAATAGCATCTGGGGCTCCCCAGGCACTGACGATAGAGGAAGACGTATCGAAGAGTTAATTAATAAAAACAGCTTATGTCTTTATAATACCAATGCCCCAACATATTTACACCCTGCCTATGGCTCGTTTACCCACATTGATCTATCATTGTGCCATCCATCAATTATTCTGGATTATGATTGGATCACTTTCCAATTATACTAAAAAACATAGGGTCACCAAAACTTGAGGAGCCTATTCCTCGTTGGAATCTCCATAAGGCGGACTGGGTTCAATTTAAAACCTTGTGCGCAGAGGAGCTCTTCGAGGATAAATTTTTGAACCTTGATGACCCCATTAAAATTTTCACGGAAGCGCTCGCTTCAATCGCTACAAAAACCATACCAAAATCTGTGCCAAAACCTACAAAGTTTCTTCTCTCAAATGATTCATTTATCAATAGATCTGGTAGAAACTCAGCTCTGAGGCGGTACTTGGATTCGCCAACCGTCGCAAACTATAACAATTTTAAAATTTGGAGAGCAAAAGCTCGAAGGTCTATCAAATCTCACAAGAAAAGTATTTGGAAAGAGTACGTCTCAAAAATTAATTCCAATACATCTTCGAAGAAAGTTTGGGAAATGATTGGTAAAATCAGTGGGAAAAGAAAAGCAACACCATCATCCCACCTCATTAACAAAAATAAAATATTTTCTTCAAAATCCGAAATAGCTGACGCCTTTGCCAAAAATGTTGCTAACAATTCATCCGTCAAAAATCATTAAAAAAATCAAAAATTTAAAAAAAGAAAAGGAAAGTTACAATGGGCCTTTCGATTTACCAGAATTGCTCGAGTCCCTTGAGAAATCAAGGGACTCGGCAGCTGGACCAGACGAAATTCCATATATGTTTATAAAACAATTACCAGACTCTTCACTAAAATGTCTTTTAAGTATATTTAACCAAGTTTACTCTTCTGGCAATCTGATTTAAATACAGATCCATATTATCACTACGTTGGATAAGAGGATCTGAGAAAATCCCATTAGGGGTCATGTCCAGGTGACCTTTGGAAATGGCCAATCAAATTGCCGCTGGCAAAATTTTGACTGTGAATTTCAGGGGACGAAATAGTTTGAAATCCGTCAGAATAATATCTGTGTACGTAGTTATCTCGCCCAAAGAGCACACCAAAGCTAATCGTATATGTATGTTGGGGCGAAATGACGTTGTCAATTGATATAGCAACGTGCAGACTATGCATTTGATCTGAATTACACGTGGTATAAAGGTCATCCGAACATGACCCTTAACGGGATATTGTCAGATCCTCTATTGAACGGAGTGGTTATAAGGATCTGTATTTCAATCAGATTGCTCTTCTGGCAAAATTCCAGAGTCTTGGAAGGAATCTACTATTATACCCCTTCCGAAGCCCGGGAAAGATGCTACTGATGCCAATAAATATCGTCCTATTTCATTGACGAGTTGTA
This sequence comes from Argopecten irradians irradians, assembly GCA_004382745.1. Lineage (NCBI taxonomy): Eukaryota > Metazoa > Mollusca > Bivalvia > Pectinida > Pectinidae > Argopecten > Argopecten irradians. Next base: position 119,967 of record SAYR01019729.1, read on the forward strand.
TTTGTAAAACTCTAGAACGTATGATAAATACTACATTAGTTTGGTTCCTGGATTCAAACAATGTTTTAAGTCCTTTGCAAAGCGGCTTTAGAAACCGGAGGGGAACGGTAGACCACTTGGTTAGACTAAAAACATTTATACGAAAAGCATTTGCCAAGAAAGAACATCTTGTGGCTGTATTCTTTGACCTTGAAAAGGCATACGACACAACTTGGCAATATGGAATCATAAACGATCTCCATGATATCGGTATACGTGGTAATTTATCAAAGTTTATTTCAAATTTTATATCTGAAAGGCATTTCAAAGTTCGAACGGGTTCAACTTATTCACAATCTGATTGAAATACAGATCCTTATAACCACTCCGTTCTACAGAGGAAAAAAGGATCTGTATTTTAATCAGATTGACTTATTCAGAAACAGAAACACAGGAGATGGGCGTCCCTCAGGTTGGTATCCTGTCCGTCACACTTTTTGGATTAAAGATTAACGGCATAACTAAATGTCTTGGCCAATCTACGGAAGGGTCTCTATTTGTGGATGATTTTTTGATCTGTTACAGATCAAAAAACATGCACACTATAGAACGACAACTACAACAATGTTAAGGCAAATTACAAACCTGGGCTGACGAAAATGGCTTTAGATTTTCTAGATCAAAAACTGTCTGTATGCACTTCTGTCAAAAACGAAAACCATACAATAATCCTGACCTCACACTCAATGGAATTAAAATTCCAGTAGTTGAACAAACTAAATGTCTTGGACTAATATTTGATTCGAAACTGTCCTTTGTTCTACATATCACACACCTGAAGGATAAGTGCTGGAAGGCGCTGAACATTCTACGAGTTATTTCCCATTCTGAATGGGGTGCAGGCCGTGAAATGCTTCTACGTATCTATCGGGCACTTCTTAGATCAAAACTTGACTACGGCTCTATTGTCTATGGATCGGCTCGCAGCTCCTATCTACAGATGCTTGACCCTATACAGAATCAGGGACTGCGTCTCGCACTTGGAGCTTTTCGAACAACACCTGTGAAGAGTCTCCATGTCGAAGCTAATAAGCCATCTCTAGACGATCGACGAAAGAAATTATCCTAACAGTATGCTGTTCAACTGAAATCCAACCCCAAAAATCCCGCATTTAACCTTGTATTCAATCCACAACATCAAGAAATATTTACACAAAATCAAAAGCTAATACCAACATTTTGCATCAGAATTTCAAACTTTTTGCTGGAAGTACATATAAATTTCGACACCATTGACGAGTACACCGTATCGGATGTATCACCATGGCCCTATCAAACACCTGATATCAATTTATCTCTACATGAGGGGGCAAAATCCAGTGCATTACCCGAAGAACACAAATCCTCCTTTCGGGAGTGCATTAGGGCTTTCCCTGACCATGTTCATATCTACACTGACGGATCAAAAGATGGTGATAATGTTGCGGCAGCATGCTATACATCTAATCACTGCTCCTATATCCGACTCCCGGATGTTGCCTCCATTTTCTCTGCAGAAGCATATGCTATCGGTCTGGCGCTTATCGACCATATCGAAGAACACCGCATTGAAAGGCAATCATCTGTTCGGACTCTCTTTCGGTTCTTCAGGCTTTGAAATCCAAGAAACCCTAGAAACACATTAATCGATTGTCTTCTCAAACTCAAATTACTTATTTCTGGATTCCCTGCCACGTGGGTATACAGGGGAATGAAAAGGCCGATAAAGCAGCTAAGACTGTTCTCTCTCGGCTCCGAGTTGGACACACATATTTTACACATTCCTATCTATTGAGAGGGGAGGATCCTCCTAAATGCCATGCATGCGATTCTCCTGTCACAGTGGAGCATATTTTATTGCATTGTATTGATTTTAAACACATACGAGATAAGTACAGTTGGGAGCAAGCTAAACTTGGTAGTGAAGTGCACTGGAGTGCACAAGCAAAGTTAACTCCGGTTCACTAGCTAGTGCACTTGAGTTAACATCGTAGTGCACTAGAGTCCACATTATAGTGCACTAGAGTTAACAACGTAGTGCACTAGAGTGAACATTGTAGTGCACTAGAGTTCACATCGTAGTGCACTAGAGTTAACACTGTAGTGCACTAGAGTTAACACTGTAGTGCACTAGAGTTCACATCGTAGTGCACAAGATAAATGATCCTGATACTCCTACTTATTGCATACATTGTACATGTACAATCTGTTCATGTATATATTTCATTGAATGGTTTTGAATATCTTTCAATTATTTCAGATGAATTACCAAATGTACTCTGTATTTAATGTTAACATAGTTAGTATGCAAATAGTTAATTTATTAAATAAAAAGGGTTTTTTAAGGGTGTAAATATATGGGTTTCATATGTGTAATTTAGCCTATATGAGTTTTAATATTAAAGTCAAGAATATACGGTAAGCCGCAATATGGCTTGACCACATCCAACTTTTCTTTAGAGTTTAAATGAAATTATTTATTTATTTATTTACTTAAAATAAATTAAGATCAAATATTTTATACTTATTATCATACATTTAGTAATTAAATAGCTACATTTATTACTTACAATGTAGATCAAAAATTAGGTATTCTAGATATAAATAGCTATTTGAATTTTTAACTATTTCATGTATTTAATTAATTTTTTTATTTGATTTCATTATTTATTTATTTTAATCATGTATCTTTATTCTTGCCATTCTAGACATTAACAGCTATATATAATTGTATTTCACATTTAGAATGTCAGATTTTGTACATTTAGCAGTTTTGGCTATTACACTTTTATCATACCTTATAAGTCGCCTGGCACAGTGAATTTTACCTGTACCGGCCAGGTTTCAGGGCAAGAAACCAAGCTAGGGGTCACCTGTACATGTCTGGCCATGCATGACTGCCCCTCTCCTAATCCTTAATTACCTATGAAGCCAGTTCAATTAACATAAAATTACTGTCATTTTAGTGATATTTCAATCAAACCCTCATTTCAAGATTTCAAGATTTTCTATGTATTAAACATATGTTTCTACACGTGTAATATTACATCATAATATTTGAAATATATTTTGATTGATATTTTGATGATGCTCCACCGCCGACAGAACATAAATGATGTTCATCATTTAAACAATAATTGGTGTGTAATCGTGTGTATATATATATACATAATGTATGTCTAATTAACATAAAAATAACCTAAAATAATTTATTTTGCCTTTGGTGCATGACCAATCAGTACTTCATTCCATATAGGATATAGTGCTACGGAATTTTTTTAGGGATGCAATTAATTATTTTCTATATTCCTAACCTGAAGTAAATTTAGAAGCTCAAACTGTTCAATGCTGGTAATGGTGTAAACTAAGTAACTTTTGTAACTGAAGAAAAAATTAAATCGCCTTCACCTGTTTTTGATAGTGAAAAACTACAATTTGTCAGCGGTGGAGCATCTTTAAATTTTGATTTATCTCTCTATATATATCTATGTATATGGGACAAGGAAGTTATTCCAACCGTGTGGACAAAACAAAATTGTCAAATTTCGTGAGGCGATCTGTCCCTTTATCAAGACATACAAAACCAACACGATTACATAATTTGATACGAACAGTAATGCGGGATAAAGTAGACAAATATTAAACTCTACAGCACAATGAAGCGCAATATCCTTCGGCAAATGGCAGCCGAAGGCGGTCACCTGATCTATAAAAATTTCTATGCTGTTTATCTATGTATAAAGATATGAAATCTATTTTGAAATTAAGCAAAAGTTGTGTACATTTTTTTAAAAATTATAAACTAAAATGACCTGTACATCAAAATATATAATTCATGTTGTCAAAAGACATTGAAATCATGAAACGTTTTAGCGTTTACACATGCATACATATATATTACAGTATGTTTATCATATACATATCCAGGATTTCTAACTACATGTATGTACATATTAATTTATTTTAATTGTTATCAAATCATCATAACATGTATGTACATGTAGATGTATGTACATGTATAAGTGTTGTGTAGTTGTTACAAAAGTCTGTCACATACACTGATATACATGTACTCAAATTCAAATTCTTGATTTGCATTAAGTTTTTTAACTTATTTGCTTTTTACAAAGAAAAAGATCCAAATACAATTTGCATACATACAGGATAAGTGGAGAATGGACAAAGCATTACATTTATGACTTTCTCAAAATAGTTGCATTATAAATATATTTACTAAGTATATTTAATTCTTTTATATTTGTGGTTCTCAAAAGTTTGGTTAATTTAAATACAGATGGTTTTTCCCAATAATGTCTTTTTATATTTTTTTTCTAATATCTTAATAAATTGGACAAATAAGAATAAAATGATATTCGTCCTCAATATCACGATGAGGGTCACAAAACTTACAAAACACGCTCACTTCTATCTAAATTTGACAAACGTCCAGATTCAATGCACAAGTAATGTGCCGATTACCTTATTTTTGTCAATACAAAACGATTTTTGTTTGGGATATACTTTGTCAAATAAGTTTGTAAAACAACTTGATTCACCAGGTGACGATATAAATATCACTTAGAAGAGTTTTCTAATATAGATGACAACCCTTGAAAAGCTATATCATTAATTATCTGTTTGATTATTGGTAAAATATTTGAAGGAACAACTTTATGCTGGTTTACCCAAACATCACCAAAACCATGACTGTACAATATATCTTTAACACATTCTACCCAATTAAATGCATTGTTCGATTTTGGTAAATTCAATAAAACATTATAGGCAGTTTTTAAAATACAGTTATTAGAATTTTATTTTTTCAACCAGTATTTTATCTTCGATACTTTCTGGTGTAAAAAAAGAGGAAAAAGCCCAAGTTCAAAATATACCATTACATATAGCATGTGGATTTTTAACATGTAATACCTTTTTACGGAATTCAAGCTGTATATTTTCAATATCTGGAGCTTTACAGCCACCCCAGACTCCCGATGCGTAACTTAATACACTGTTAACATATGTATCAAATAAATTTAAAAGAGTAACAAAATTCATTTGCATAGATTTACATTTAGAACACAAAGCAAACACAGCCTTTCGCCCTTGTTCTGACAACTTTTTTGTAATGCATTATACCTATTATTAAATTTAAAACAACTCCCAAATACGTAAATTGGTCTAAAACTTCCAACTGTTTGTCATCATAAAACCAACAATCTTCTTTACGTAACTTGCCAATTTTTCTATAAACCATTATTTTTGTTTTTTTCAACATTCACAGTTAGATTCCACGTTTCACAATAATTATGTAGGTTGTCCAGAATGTTTTGTAAATCTCTGGCAGATTCCGCAAACAAAACTAAATCATCAGCATACATCATGAAAAAAGGCTTAACTCACCAAATTGGAAATAATTTACTCCATGTTCTATAAAATAGTTTTCAAAGTCATTAACATACAACGAAAACATTATCAGTGACATAATTTCTCCTTAAGCGAGGCCCATATTGTTTACAAAAAAATCTGAACATCTCCCATTTATAGTTACACAAGATTTTACTTGGCTATACATTGATTTAATAGTTTTGAGTAAGTTTCCTCTAATTCCAAGTTGAGATAATTTAAACCACAATTTGCATCTATCTATAGAGTCGAAAGCTCTTTTAAAATCCACAAAACCGCAAAATAATCTTTAATTGTCATTAAGAGATTTAGTAATAATAGAATGGAGCACAAAAATAGCATCAACTGTACTTAATCCAGGGCGAAACCCAAATTGGGCATCAGTAACAACACTGTTTATTTAAAATTGATGTAAAAAGTTGTGCCATACAGCTAAGTAGACTAATACCTCTATAATTGGCATGGTCACTGGACAATGTACATGGGGATACAGGTATACACTGCACCTGCATAAATGACTTGTATACCGTAAACTCTAGGCACACAGGTCTGTCGTTATGGCCACTAGGCCTAAGGCCCTTTTCTCCCTATTTCCTCATCCCATCACCTGAGGTGACACCTCACCTGGGATGATCAGTCAGGCGTCACAGGTAAGGTATGCCTATTTTATTTAACCCCAGGGGGTCCATTAATAGCGTTCAATGCAATTGATAGCAGATTTCAGATTTTATTTCAATCTCAGACATATACAAGTATGTAACAGGAGGTCACTATACATTAGTTAGTTTGATTTATTAACGTCCTATTAACAGCTATGGTCATGTAAGGACGGCCTCCCATGTATGCGGTGCGTTGCGTGTATGTTGTGCGAGGTGAGTGCACTGGGAAACTGCGGTATGTTCGTGTTGTGTCTTCTTGTATAGTGGAACTGTTGCCCTTTTTATAGTGCTATATCACTGAAGCATGCCGCCGAAGACACCAAGCAACACACCCCACCCGGTCACATTATACTGACAACGGACGAACCAGTCGTCCCACTCCCTGTATGCTGAACGCTAAGCAGGAGCAGAAACTACCACTTTTATAGACTTTGGTGTGTCTCGGCCAGGGGACAGAACCCAGAGCCTTCCTCACAGGGGCGAACGCTCAACTCAAGGCCAAAAGTGAGGCGGTGCCAAGGGAGGCATTAGGAAAGATAAAGTCAGTTAGGAAGAAGAGAAAAATGTTAGGAAGAAGAGAAAAGATCAGATCCTAAATTTAGTCGCCTTTTACAATCATGCAATAGGGGCAGCAGGTACAATTCTAACGCCCTACCTGCAGGGCAGACATAATATAAACATACAAGTATATTGGGCCCATAGCGCAACAGTGCATTATATATAATATGTATTAGTGATATACATGCTCAATCAATAGTTTTTTCAAATTTGTTCAAAAACTTACATATATTTGTCAGAACAGAACAGTTATGTTACATATAGTAAACAGGCCTTTCATTTTGATAACACAATGATTTCTATAATAGTAACTTGGTATATACATTTCTCGTAAACGTTTCACCATTTCATAACTGCATTGAAACAAATAATGATATTCGTTTCCAATATCAGTAAAACATAGATTACAAGTTCTATTTACTTCAGGGGTCCCAGTCCATCGTCCTGTTTCTATAGGTAAGTGCATGTTCGAGGTTCTGGATTTGATGATGATATGTCTATCTATCGGCTTTAGTTTCACAAGATACTTTTCAAATTCAAAATTACTTTTAAAAATAGAATAAGTACGACCCCTTGATGAATTCTCTATATCATTAAATCATTTTTTTTACAAATTGATTTTGCAATCTTTGTTTTACGATAGATTTTAAATATTCTCTATTATATGTACATACATTCTGGAAGTCCCATATATAATTCAAACCAGTTTCTTCAAAAATATAATTAACATTATGCATCCATTTGAATTCCATGATATTATTTGTTTGCATGTTTAACATCAACTTATATATATTACTTGAAAGATTATCAGTAGTAATCAATTTGTGCCAGAATAAAATAATTCTGTTTTTAACCTCTATATAGTGAGGGAATCTCCCTAATTCACCATATACCATGTAATTACACGTACTTTTCCTAACTCCGAGTATACGTTTACAAAACTGTAAATGAAGCTTTTCTATAGCTTTTAGTTTATTAATTATGTACTATATAGTTAAAGTTATACTACATGTGTAGGTGAACATGGACATGTTCATGTATATATGTGTATTCTAACCTAAGAATGATCCAAACAGTTATCGAGCGATATCTTTACTTCCTGTCACTTTAAAAATCTTTGAAAAACTGTTTTCTTAAGAGACTTGAGTCCACTAAACTTTTTGTTGTAAATCCGCTACAAAATGGCTTTCTGCCTCATGTTAGCAGTACGATGACCTCATTTTTGGTACATGAAGCGGTTACATATGCAAATGAGCAAAGTAATAAGTTATTTACATGTTTTCTTGAAGTCGCTAAAGCATTTGATTGTGTTTGGCACCGCGGATTATTTATGAAAATGTATGATTTAAGGTTTGATCAAAATTTTAGCTTCAATGTATTTTTATATGCAAAGTGCGGTTGTTTATAAAGGTTTTGTTTCTAACACGTTCTCTATAGTACAAGGTATTAGGCAAGGTAGTATTTTATCACCCTGGCAGTATACATTGTTTAGCAATGATCTTTCAAAGTCTTCACTTATGATAGAAGATGTTAACGTTACCTGTCCCACTCAGGCTGACGATATTGTACTTTTATCTTATACTAAATGTAATCTAGATGTTTAGATGAATTTATGTAATGGATATAATTGTAAATGGAGGTTTACGTATAATGCTTCCAAAACATGTATTGTAGTTTTTAATGAATCGAAAACATGGCTGTGACTTTGAATGAAGGTCAAGGACATTCTTTTGACCAAAATCATAATTGGTAGCCCTTCAGCCTAGCATGCTGCAAACATAATACATGTACCATGCATATGACTACATCAGACCAGTCAATTATTGATAGAGGAGTCATTTAAAGATTTAAGCTCATTTAACACTGTGAGCTTAGATTAAGGTCAAGTCCATTCATTTGAACAAACTCTGTAGCCTTCCATTTGATTTCAATATGTTACAGGCACTCCGAATTCAAAACTGGTAGTTTGATTCTTTTAAGACTTAACCTAACCTTGGGAAGATAGTCCGATTCTATTACAACTTACCAATTCTTCAGAAGGTAGCCTATTCTTTCACGTCTCATCCTAATCTTCGAAAAATATCTTAATTTTCTAACAAAAAGCACCTGAATCTACACATTCACATACCTTTTTGGTGAATAATGTATTTACCTGTTAAGATAAGATGCATTAATTTGTCTTTAGGTTACTTTCCTTAATAAAAGTAGCATCAGAATGACTATTTAATGTTTTGTATTCCTATGAAAATCTGCCTTGGGTATGGGTCTACCAAATTATTTTTCATCAATTCTCAGACACTACTGTACATTTATGGACCCTTTGACAGTGTGATATGAAGGTTTATTGATCTGAAGATGAAATATTTCGTGAGGAATATTACATCTAAGGGTAAATAAACCTTCATACCACACTGTCTCCGGGGACAAAAATTTAATTATACAGAAAATCTGCTATTCATTTCAAAAAGAATACTTAAATCCATGATGAGTACCAGTTGGGGGGGCAATTACCTCCCTTTATTCAATCCAAATTAGAACTTCTCATGTGGTGTCTGTCATGGAAGTAAAACAGCTTATCAGGTAATACTTCAATTATAACTAATTAAAGACTTTGTAATGAAAGCAAACCATTTCAAAGTCAGTTTTCAGTAGTAATGGAGAAATTGATTGTTTTTAATTTGAATAACTTTTCCAATTAGGACCAATTTTAGATTGCTTTTACAGTACATACTGTTCCATGAGAATGTTTGTTTTTGTTATGTTAAATCATTTTCAAGGCGGAGTTCAGTAATAAAAACTTTAAAATGTTTAAAGATAAAATCATGTCATTATACAATAATAACAATAATATATATTGATTTCAAAGCGTTTCATCTGTATCATAAATACCATGTATAATATGTTATCAATGTAACGAATTTGAAAGAATTCTTGTAAAATGTTCAGTTAGCGAAGGGATATATATATAATTTATACATTTGCATCTTTCCAAAGAATCTGTCAGTAGGGGAAGATATAAATAATGACATGTTTTTTCCTTACATAAGTAAGAAAATTAAATTGATAATAATAAACAATATCGTCCTCGTCAAACACTCAATCCCTTACAAATACATACATTTTAGAGAACAAAATTAGAATGCTTAACATTGTTTTTATATCATATAATAGAGAATCACATAATTATACTGTAATGATACACATCAAGTTAATATCCAGAATTCATGTAATATGGATTGTACGACACCAAACAAGTTATTAAGGTACCGGGAAGTTTTGAAATGAATGGTAGCTGAATGCATAAAAGTGAGCAAATCAGCCAATTACCTCTCCTTTCTTATTCCAGATGAAAATCTTATTTTCTACATGCAGTTGTAAGCCAAACACACAATGATTGCATAATATTTGTCCCTGCAAAATGACTTCATGATCACTTTAATTTCTGCTTTCTGATAATTTTTCTTTGCCGTCCTATCAGAAGTATTGGTCACTTATTAGAACGCACTGTTTTAAATTATTCAGAAGGTGAAAAAGATGGAGTAGCTTGTTAGGGGCTGTGGGTGCTGAGTGGTAAAGTGGTGTCTTGACATATTTACCACAAGCCCACTACCTTTGGGTTACGAGTTTGAATCCCATGTGTGGTAGATTCCAGGTATTGACTGCTGGTCAGTGATTTTTCTCTGGGTACTCCAACTTTCCTCTATCATCTCCTTAAATGACCTTGCAATTAATACTGATTCTGAAATTTTATTTAGATATTATAATGGCATGACATTAACGTTTTTGAAATGTCTTAAATATTATAAACATGTAAAAGCCTGGGCCACGGTGGCCAAATGGGTTAAGATGTACAGACATATTACCACAAGCCTATAGCTAGCTCCACCTCTGGGGCGCGAGTTCAAATCCCATTTGGGACAGTTGCCAGGTATTGACCACTGGTCGGTGGTTTTTCTCCCGAGTATTCTGGCTTTCCTCCACCAACAAACCTCACATCCTTACCACGACCCTGGCGTGTATATAATTATCATGTAAAAGTCGGGGACCTGGTGGCCAAGTGGTTAATTAAGATGTCCCGGCCCAACATATTACCACAAGCTTAGCTCCATCTCTGGGACGCGAGTTTGAACCCCATTGGGGCAGTTGCCAAGTACTGACCGCTGGTTGGTGGTTTTTCTCAAAGTATTCTGACTTTCCACCACCAACAAATCTAGCCTTTAATAGGAAAATAAACTTATACTCATGTAAAAGTCTCTGCTATACCTATGTTATCAAAAATATTTTTTTCTCATATAAATAAGAAAATGGTAATTATAGACAATATCGGCCTGGCTAAACAAGAAATCAGTTACAATTACATACATGTCTTTATTTTGGCTATTCTTTAAATTGTATTTAGCATTATACTAGAAAATGTACCTAGCAATTGAACAAATTAAACAAGTAAATTACGTCCCTTTACTCAATCCCAGTGAAAATATTTTATGAGAACAAGTACAGAATGAAGTATTTACTTGAAAGCAAACCCTTTCAGAGTTAGCTGTCATTTTTCAACCCTCAAATGTATTTAGCAGTACAATACATTGTACCTTTTAAACTGAAATGGCTTAATTTTTTTTAAAAATTTAACTGTTTAATAACTAGAATGAGAGAGATATATGATTTTTTAGCTCTATTTCTAAGTTAAGTTTAATAAATTATTGTTTGTTCTGGATATTGACTGAGCGACCCAGAAATTTAAAAAAATGTAAAAAAAAAAAAAAACAATTAAAAACTAGACAATATGGCGGGCTTTTCACTATATTTATGGCCCTGCAGTTAGGGCGTTAGAATTGTACCTGCTGCCCCTATTGCATGATCGTAAAAGGCGACTAAATTTAGGATCTTCTCTTTTCTATTCTTCCTAACTGACTTTATCCTTCCTAATGCCTCCTTTGGCACCGCCTCACTTTTGGCCTTTAGTTGAGCGTTCGCCCCTGTGTGGAAGGCTCTGGGTTCTGTCCCCTGGCCGAGACACACCAAAGTCTATAAAAGTGGTAGTTTCTGCTCCTGCTTAGCGCTCAGCAAAAAGGGAGTGGGACGACTGGTTCGCCCGTTGTCAGTATAATGTGACCGGGTGGGGTGTGTTGCTTGGTGTCTTCGGCGGCATGCTCCAGTGATATAGCACTATAAAAAGGGCAAAAGTTCCACTATACAAGAAGACACAACATGAATATACCGCAGTCTCCCGAAACACGCACCTCGCACAACATACACGCAACACACCGCATACATGGGAGGCCGTCCTTACATGACCATGGCTGTTAATAGGACGTTAATTAATCAAACAAACAAACAAACAAAATCATTATATTTAGTTTACAATAGCGTCATTGCCACGTAAGTTAAGAACTAGGTAATACATGGGTTTTGAAGTTGTAACCAATAAATGACCTTGAATTTCAGCCCTGAATAAAAGTGTTTTAGTGAAGATATGCATGAAGTTGTATCAGCCGAAGAGAACTCTCATCTTAATCCAATTCATAATTCTAAATTCGTTTGAGCCCTCTGGGATCTCTTGTTATAACAAGTTATTATTAGAAAAACATTGCCCTGTAGATTATCTTCAAATAACAAAATTGCATGAAAGCGATAAGTTAGTTATGATGTACCATTTAAACAATTTATTTATGATATGTGTATTTGACCCCTGTGATCTTGAATATGGGTCAAGGTCATTCCTAGTATCTGACTATCTAGCCCATCCCCTGGACATATCATATATGAAATATGAAGATCCTAGACCTTACAGAACTTCAGGAGAAAAGTTTTCAAGTGTATTGTTAAAAACAGGACCTTTAACATTTGACCCTTACCGAAAACCGGAAGTTGCCATTTTTTGTAATAACATGTAGAGAGAAAAAGTTTACGCTTAAGATTATCTGCAAAAATATAATTGGATGAAATCTGTGAAAAGAACTGTTAGTGAGTTATAAGCATTTTTAAATTTAAAGATATGACGTCATAGAGGCCATTTTGGTTTTTTTTTGATGAAGATGAAAATCATATCAAACGTTAGAGAACATTAGAGGGGTCTTTTCTATAGCAATTGCAGACTATATTAGTCATTCAGTTCGACAATATATAATGTTAAACATTTTGGCGGGAAATTAGCAAAGATCAAAGGATTGTTCAAAATGGCATAAAGCATTAACCGGAAGTGCTACCGAAAAATAAAAGACACCAAATTCATCGGAATGACATTCTGCATCGATATGTAAAAAGAAATTTCGCAAAATCAAAAAAATAAAAATTCGTGAACTTTGACCTCATAGCGAACTTTTTAGTTTGACCTTTGACCTAATTGCTGTAATTGAATAAAAGTTAGTCTTTAATACGATCTACATAAAACATCAAAAATATTTGCTGTATCTTAAAACGGTTTTTGAGTTATGGCTGTTTTAAACTTTTTAGTTATGACGTCATGGCGGCCATCTTGGATTTTTGACCTACTTAAAAATGTTGCGGTCACCCATTCAACTCATGCCATACAATAAAGCAATAAGGCCATTGGCATACCTCTTACCATTTTGAAGATCTTTTGGACACAAAAAAGTGTAGAATAATAATAATAATAAAAAACAGAACAAAAACAATAGGTCTTTTCACCACATGGTGAACAGCCCTAATAAAAACAGAACAAAAACAATAGGTCTTTTCACCACATGGTGAAAAGCCCTAATTAACTTACATTATATATAATGATAATAATAAAAATACTGTAAGAGGTAACTTCATAATTCCAATTGTTCTGAAATCAGAACGATTTTTTAAGTGTTCCAGCAAAATTAATGTAGTGTAACTTACTTACTTTTGGAGAAAATCGTCTTTTTGTGTCCCTATTTCCCTGATGCAAATTTTCACTTGGAAGGTCTTTATCACTATGGTGTTTATTCACGTTGAAAACAAGCGTTCTGACGCCCTTCGCGGGTTAAGTTCATTTTACGAATTAAAAGTCAACAGAAGAAGCGGAATAATATCAAGAAACAATGCATTTTCAGCTCTAATATCGACATTAGTCGGGCACAAAACCCAATATCGGATAATAAGTTGTTGACTTGATCCCGAACATTCCAGTGACGTCACTTTTAGTAGGAATGAATGAAACGGCAGTCAATCCCGCCAAACAGTGACGTCACAATCACCGGAATGAACATTCTGTGTAAATAACAGGCAATTTGCTTTCGTTTTGATTACCATCTTCTGTATGTATAATGAAAAAGTAACAGGATAAACAGAATACCCGGTCGCTATCTTACAATACAAGTTTTATTTTGTTTTCGACAGGGAAAACAGAGATGACTCTGCAAAACCTCCTCATCTCATCTCATCTCATCGCACAAACAATAGCAGCAGCAATATTAATTAAAGCAAAATAAAAATGTCCAACGTTGGAAATATTGCAAGTACATTCATTATTTACATAAACCAATAATTAGAATAATCATTTATTTCATCTAGACTAAATAATTTGCGAGTCCCGTACACCGCCTGCAAGGAGACGACCTTGGCATATCGCTACCCACGATGCTCTCGATCGTGGTCTAATATTATGTAACTTTTCCTGGGATATTAATTCTAGATATATCTGTTTTCGACAGTTAAATTTCTTTGAACATGTGTTTAACTAGCAGTCTCCACTGCTATTCCGAGACTATAAAATTCAATCTTGATCACCTCAGCCAAGACACAGGGGCACGCAAATTATGAAAGAAACGTTTACTAGTAATTTTATACCTATGTCATTTGAAAGTATTGGAGACCTTTTGATATGCACGTGTATATCATGATGTTTCAAATGGATGCCCGTATGAAAAATGAATTATATATATTATATACATGTTATAAAATTCGGTTTGCTTTTTTATTGTCATTATTGTTTTATACACTGTATATGATATTTAAACGAAAACACATATTTTACCTAAGAAGCCAATCACATATATAATGTAAGTATCGGTTAGCTTGTTAACTTACATTATATATAATAATAATAATAATAATACTGTAAGAGATATCTTCATAATTCCAATTGTTCTGAAACCAGAACGATTTTTTAAGTGTTCCAGCAAAATTAATGTTGTGTAACTTACTTACTTTTGAAGAAAATCGTCTTTTTGTGTCCCTATTTCCCTGATGCAAATTTTCACTCGGAAGGTCTTTATCACTACGGTGTTTATTCACGTTGAAAACAAGCGTTTTGACGCCCTTCGCGGGTTAAGTTCATTTTACGAATTTAAAATCAACGAAAGGAGCGGAATAATATAAAAAACAATGCATTTTCAGCTCTAATATCGACATTAGTCGGGCACAAAACCCGATATCGGATAATAAGAATTTCCTGTAATAGTTGCAATAGGAAAATATTACGATGTCAGTAAATAAATGTTTAATTTCTTTCGTTTGATTCAATTTCTAAATTTGTTGACTTGATCACCAACATTCCAGTGACGTCACTTTTACATGTAGTAGGAATGAATGAAACGGCAGTCAGTCCCGCCAAACAGTGACGTCACAATCACCGGAATGACGTCGCTTACAGAATTCCCACGGTAGTAAAAAGGAGTAAACACTCCTTCGGTTAAATGAACGCAACTTTTCTTAATCATCAAAGAGGCGTTTCGCTTTGAGCGAAATCGTGTAAATAACAGACAATTTGCTTTCGTTTTGAATACCATCTTCTGTATGTATAATGAAAAAGTTACAGGATAAACAGAATACCAGGTCACTATCTTACAATACAAGTTTTATTTTGGTGTCGACAGGGAAAACAGAGATGACTCTGCAAAACCTCCTCATCTCATCTCATCGCAAAAAACGATAGCAGCATCGGTATTAATTATAGCCAAAAAAAATGTCCAACGTTGGAAATATTGCAAGTTCATTCATTATTTACATAAACCAGTAATTAGAATAATTATTTATTTCGTCTAGACTAAATAATTTTCGAATCCCATACACCGCCTGCAAGGAGAAGACATTGGCCTATCGCTAGCCACGATGCTCTCGATCGTGGTCTTATATTATGTAACTTTTCATGGGATATGAAATCTAGATATATCTGTTTTCGACAGTTAAATATCTATGAACATGTGTAAAACAAGCAGTCTCAACTGCTATTCCGAGGCCGTAAAATGCAATCTTGATCACCTCAGCCAAAACACAGGGGCACGCAAATTATGACAGAAACGTTTACTAGTAATTTGATATGTGTCATTTAAAAGTATTGGAGACCTTTTGATATGCACGTGTATATATCATGACGTTTCAAGTGGCTGCCCTGATTATTTTTTTGTGAAAAACGAATTATATATATTTTATATATGTTATAAAATTCGGTTAGCTTTTTTATTGTCATTATTGTTATATACACTGTATGTGATATTTAAACGAAAACACATATTTTACCTAAGAAGCCAATTATATATATAATGTAAGTATCGGTTAGCTTGTTAACTTACATTATACATAATAATAATAATAATAAAAATACTGTAAGAGATATCTTCATAATTCCAATTGTTCTGAAATCAGAACGAATTTTTCAGTGTTCCAGCAAAATTAATGTAGTGTAACTTACTTGCTTTTGGAGAAAATCGACTTTTTGTGTCCCTATTTTCCTGACGCAAATATTTATTGTTGCCATACTTAGAAGGTCTTTATCACTAAAGTGTTAATTCCCGTTGAAAACAAGCGTTCTGACGCCCTTCGCGGGTTAAGTCCATTTTACGAATTTAAAGTCAACAAAAGAAGCGGAACAATATCGAGAAACAATGCATTTTCAGCACTTATAACGACATAAGTCGGGCACAGACATTCTATACCGGATAATAAGAATTTCCTGTAATCGTTGCAATAAGAAAATGTTGCGATGTCAGTAAATAAATGTTTAATTTCTTTCGTTTGATTCACTTTTTAAATTTGATGACTTGATCCCGAACATTCCAGTGACGTCACTTTTAGAAGGAGTGAATGAAACGGCAGTCAGTCCCGCCAAACAGTGACGTCACAATCACCGGAATGACGTCGCTTACATATTTCCCACGGTAGTAAAAAGGAGTACTCACTCATTCGGTTTAGTGAATGCATCTTTTCTTGATCATCAAAGAAGCAATTCGTTTTGAGCGAAATCGAGTAAATAACAGGCAATTTGCTTTCGTTTTGAAAACCATCTTCTGTATGCATAATGAAAAAAATGCAGGATAAACAGAATACACGGTCGCTATCTTACAATAGAAGTTTTATTTTGGTGTCGACAGGGAAAACCGAGATGACTCGGTAAAACCTCCTCATCTGTAAAACCTCCTCATCTCATCTCATCGCACAATCGATAGCAGCATCGATATTAATCATAGCAAAATAAAAATGTCCAACGTATATATTGCAAGTATTCATTATTTACATAAAACAGTAATTAGAATACTCATTTATTTCATCTAGACTAAATAATTTGCAAATCCCATACACCGCCTGCAAGGAGACGTCCTTGGCCTATCGCTACCCACGATGCTCACGATCGTGGCCTTATATTATGCAACTTTTCATAGGATATTAAATCTAGATATATTTGTTTGCGACAGTTAAATTTCTATGAACTTGTGTAAAACAAGCAGTCTCAACTGCTATTCCGAGACTGTAAAATGCAATCTTGGTCACCTCAGCCAAAACACAGGGACAGGCAAATTATGACAGAAACGTTTACTAGTCATTTGATAAGTACATGTATGTCATTTAAAAGTATTGGAGACCTTTTCATATGCACGTGTATAAATCATGACGTTTCAAGCGCCTGCCCGTATTATTTTTTGTGAAAATGAATTATACATATATGTTATAAAATTCGGTTAGCTTTTTTATTGTTATTATTGTTATATACACTGTATGTGATATTTAAACGAGAACACATATTTACCTAAGAAGCCAATGATATATAATGTAAGTATCGGTTAGCTTGTAATTAACTTACATTATATATAATAATAATAATAAAAATACTGTAAGAGGTATCTTCATAATTCCAATCGTTCTGAAATCAGAACGATTTTTTAAGTGTTCCAGCAAAATTAATGTAGTGTAACTTACTTACTTTTGGAGAAAATCGTCTTTTTGTGTCCCTATTTCCCTGATGCAAATTTTCACTTGGAAGGTCTTTATCACTACGGTGTTTATTCACGTTGAAAACAAGCGTTCTGACGCCCTTCGCGGGTTAAGTTCATTTTACGAATTTAAAGTCAACAAAAGAAGCGGAATTATATCAAGAAACAATGCATTTTCAGCTCTAATATCGACATTAGTTGGGCACAAAACCCAATATCGGATAATAAGAATTTCCTGTAATAGTTGCAATAGGAAAATATTACGATGTCAGTAAATAAATGTTTAATTTCTTTCGTTTGATTCAATTTCTAAAATTGTTGACTTGATCCCGAACATTCCAGTGACGTCACTTTTAGTAGGAATGAATGAAACGGCAGTCAATCCCGCCAAACAGTGACGTCACAATCACCGGAATGAACATTCTGTGTAAATAACAGGCAATTTGCTTTCGTTTTGATTACCATCTTCTGTATGTATAATGAAAAAGTTGCAGGATAAACAGAATACCCGGTCGCTATCTTACAATACAAGTTTTATTTTGGTGTCGACAGGGAAAACAGAGATGACTCTGAAAAACCTCCTCATCTCATCTCATCTCATCTCATCGCACAAACGATAGCAGCAGCGATATTAATTATAGCAAAATAAAAATGTCCAACGTTGGAAATATTGCAAGTACATTCATTATTTACATAAACCAGTAATTAGAATAATCATTTATTTCATCTAGACTAAATAATTTGCGAGTCCCGTACAACGCCTGCAAGGAGACGACCTTGGCATATCGCTACCCACGATGCTCTCGATCGTGGTCTTATATTATGTAACTTTTCCTGGGATATTAATTCTAGATATATCTGTTTTCGACAGTTAAATTTCTTTGAACATGTGTAAAACAAGCAGTCTCAACTGCTATTCCGAGACCGTAAAATTCAATCTTGATCACCTCAGCCAAAACACAGGGGCACGCAAATTATGACAGAAACGTTTACAAGTAATTTGATACGTATGTCATTTGAAAGTATTGGAGACCTTTTGATATGCACGTGTATATCATGATGTTTCAAGTGGATGCCGGTATTATTTTTTGTGAAAAATGAATTATATATATTATATATATGTTATAAAATTCGGTTAGCTTTTTTATTGTCATTATTGTTATATACACTGTATGTGATATTTAAACGAAAACACATATTTTACCTAAGAAGCCAATCATATATATAATGTAAGTATCGGTTAGCTTGTAATAATAATATTAATAAAAAACAGAACAAAAACAATAGGTCTTTTCACCAAAATGGTGAAAAGCCCTAATTAAGTTGGTCTCTGAAATGCTCGAAACTGAAGAGTCTGTTGAGTGCTTGATATTCAGAAGGCCTACATTTAATTTTTTAAAACTTGTTACTATGACACACCTCCTCCCCAAGTGTCCAGCAACTAATTAGGCCTAACTCCGGGGGATCCAGGGCAATGTACATTTACCTGATTTAACTGATCTTCGGTCTATTGATAAACCATTAGCTTCTAGACCATCTTTACTTTCGACTTGTCACGTAGATTTCATCGAGTTGCGCATGTCCGATGTAATCAAGTTTATTTCCTTTATTCAATTTTAGATCTTCCGATCCTATATATATATAAAGTCTGTGCTTTTCATTAATAGCACTTGTTTCCGTTTTCTAAAAACTATTGTACAAACACTTGATAAAAGACATGTACAATCCATTTTACATATATTAAAATAATATACTTCCGGTGAAATAAAGTTCTCTTCTCCTGGCACAACAGCTCAGTCATATGTACACATTTTATGAGATTTCGACTGTATATGCAGTTAGATCTCACTGTAGCAATCTGGGTTAAATTTGTGTACGTTAGCCTAGGTATCTGACATGTAAAACTGCAGTAAAACTATTTAATTAATGTTGATCATATCAATTGTCAAGCTACCACATTTTTCAGGTTTGTCTTCTTTAGTTGTCACTTATATTTAATTTACGGCTATCCTTTGCCAGACATTGTCGCATGGACGTGTCACTGATCTCATCATGGTAGAACTATGCTATTTTTAGACTGCAGCTGACAAAACATGTGTCATCTGGGGTATAACGGGTATGATTTAATTACACTACTGTAGGGTAGCAATTTAATTATACAATTAAGCAAAATATTACGATAACATATTAAAACGGCATCTGTCTCAGAGTCTGTACAATAGACTGTCAGTTTACGAGTTTGATTAAAACATATTTTATTTGCATATATACAAATGGGATCAGACACAAGTTGAATAACTTATAGTCCGTCTTCTCCCGTAATACATGAATGATGAAATATATAATGACCGCAAATATATTAAGAAAATGATGATGAAGAATATCAAGGTTTAAATTTATGATAAGAATTACAAAACATATATCGTTTTATGAAGTATCCGTACCCGCATGTCCGTATAAAAGTATGTATTTGTATGAAATATCATCAGGAAATACATTTACATTATAAAACTGATTCGACATTTCTTTAAAATTAAGGCTATATCTGATACAAAATTAAATAGTGTAACAAAATAACACACACACATATATATAAGCTAGTATTGTTGATATAGAGTAGGTGACACAGTAGACCGCATACCCTATGACACACACTGTAACTAAACGCAACTAGCACCGCACCACGTAATGTCTATTCCTTCTTCTGTAAAGCACACACCACTGTTCCTGTCTCTGAAATTCCGAGCTTGAGGCTCCCTGTATATTCGGATGCGATCGACTGTGTCACCATAATATCATAATATTAAGAATGAACGGATATTTTGATACAAATGATATTAATTAAAACGTTTAGTATGGCTAATAAAGTCTTGGACTAATAAAAATAAAGAACAGTTTTCATTATAAGAAAGTGCTTCCGATCCAAACAGCAGTAGATCTACAGATAATTCAGTTAAATTTAAATCGTTCGCTAGTTTATGTTTGAAGGCATTTCTAGAAATATCAAATAATGGACAATCTAAAAAATAATGTTCTACATCTTCTATTGCATATGAGCATATACACTGTGGTGACGGAATCAAATTAATACGTTTGAGATCAGCATTTAAGGAACTACATCGATACCTGAGTCTTGTATGTAACATATTTAACTTTCTACAGCCAGAAGAATAAAACTTAGGAGCACATTTCCCCTGAAAAGAAATTTTACGTTTAAATGTTGAAATAGTGTTACTAGATCTGGTGTCAGTATCAAGATTATTCCAATGCTTTATTGTATCAGGTATAAATGATCTTTCAAATAAACTTAGTCTTATTCTTGGGATTGTATAATTTTCTTGGTTTCTCAAATTATAATTGCTTACAGTGTGAACTGGATTAGGCATAATGTCATGTAAATAGGAGGGGGTAAGATTATTATGAATTTTGTAAAGTAATGTAAGTTTCCGGAATTTTCTACAATTGCTTAATGTTTCCCATCCTGTCTCATAATATAAACTCTGTCGACTAGTAAATATTGGAAGACCAGTTACAATTCTGGCAACCTCTAACTGTAATTCTTCTAATTTGTCAGAATTTGTAACATTACATTCGTCCCATAGTTCACATGCGTATTCCATAAGAGGTCTAATAAAAACAATATATAATTTCGATAACGTATCTCTATTTAAAGTAAATTTCAGTTTCCGTAATACTGATATATGTCTTGAAGCTGATTTGATTATATTATTTACATGATCTGTCCATTTGCAATTTTCATTTAAAGTTACCCCGAGATGTTTGTGATTAGCTGAAGTTTGTAATGGTGTATTATTAAACATTAAACTGATGTTAAAAGGATTATTAGAACAGTGAAAAAGCACTACATCTCTTTTCGAAGGATTAAAAGTAACTTTCCATTTGGTAGACCACTCTTCAATTAAAGCAAAATCGTAGTTCATTACCTGTTCTATTTCTATGTTATAATCTGAAGAAAATGATAGAGATGTATCATCAGCAAACATTCTTGTAAGATTTGTCATAAATTGTAAATTGTCAGTTATATCGTTTATAAATATTAAAAATAACAGAGGACCAAGGACAGAGCCCTGTGGAACTCCCGCTTTTAAATAGCCAATAGAAGAAGTAGAATTTCCTAAAATAACTTGATTTCAGAAGGTATGTTTTCATCAAAACATGTATAAGGCTTAAAAAACAAGAATTTCACAGTGCATAACCTGTGTGTTCTAACTAACGTTTATAAGGCATCATATATGTTTGTCTGTCCATTTGAATGATTTTCACAGCTTTATTCATTAAAACTTATGGTTTTAAATAGATAATTGAAGAAAAAATAACATGTCAAAATTTTCGGCCAGTTACGGCACATATAACTTTAAACAAAATGAAAAGAGGTTCGCAGACAGTTTCAGCAGTGTTTTTCAACATGTTATGACTTATGGTATCAATGCCTGTTGCCTTATTTAATTTCAAACATTTAAGGATATCAAGAATATCAGTTTTTGGTAATTGTAATGGAAGATAAAGACGAGTTGCATAGTGAAGGAAAACTGGGGCTATCTAGGTCATCATCAATATTAGCTATAGAACAAAAATAGTTATTTAAGACATTTGCTTTACTTTTATCATCGTGTACTAAAGAGTTGCTGACAGGGTCATACAATGCAGGGATAGTTCCAGAATTAGCCGATTTGCCAATCAGTCGGCGCATAAGTCGCCAGTAAGATTTTGAGTCAGACGCATCTAATAGATCAATCAAACCATTAACATTAGCGTAAAAGGATAGTTTGGCATGTTTTTTCATGTTATTTACTTTGTTTCTTTGAGCTTTAAAATTTTCCAGGTTAGAGTTACTTTTGTTTTTACGAAATACAGCATGTAATCTATTTCTTTTTCTAATTTCAAGTCGGAGTTCGGATGTAAACCAAGGCTTGTCGTTTTTTCTAATAGTTACCTGTTTAATTGGGATACTAGATTTGGCAAACTCTAAAAACTTTGAGGTAAATAATTCACATGACTCGTCTAAAGTAGAAGCAGCAGTTAAAACAACATTCCAAGGATAATCTCTAATAAGATTATTAAATAAAATAAAATTTGCATCTTTATAAATCCATACATTTCGAGTTAAAGCATAAGATATTTTTTGTGGTAATTCTATTACGGCGACCGTGGCGGAGTGATCACTTATTTCGTCGTCAACAGGTAAAACAGAGGATTCAATTACTTTAACATTATCACTTACGAGAACAAGGTCTATCAATGTACTGGTGTTTACAGTTATACGTGTAGGTTCAGTAATTACATTATCAAGATTAAAAAGCATGGTAATATCATGGAGTTTACTATTCGTTACAGTGAGGAAATCAACATTAGTATCACCTTGTATAACTACATTAGTGCTGATAGAAAATGCACTATCAATAGAGTTTCGAAAATCATTCCAGAATCTAACACCTGATATACCAGGAGGGCGGTAAATTGTACATAATAATATAGTCGACTTATCAGTTACTAGTTCTAACCATATAACTTCACCTTGATTAAATTCTAAATCTCGCCTTCTATTGAAGTGTATTTCATTAGATACATAAACCATAACTCCGCCACCGTGGCTGTTTCTGTCTAGTCTCACGGGTTCATGAAACCCATCTATTGTTAAATTTGAAGTTTCATAGTTTGCGTCCAGATGAGTTTCTGTAATAGATATTACTTGATATTCATGCGCTAAACATTCTACATAAGATATTTTGTTTCGAACGCTTCTGTTATTTAGGTGAAACAATGATATTTCCCTGTTACTTTCCGGACCTGGATTTGTTTCAATATCATTACATAGAAAGAGAACAAGAAGAAGAATAATTACTAAATTTATGCTAGGTAATACCGACTGCAGTGTGATAAGGACATAGGTCAGGATATAAGCCTTCATTATTGAAGATAACAATGTATGTATATTAAAGAAAGAAAAGTACTCATGGATATTATAGAAAGTGTGTGAGTATGCTTGGACAGAGTAACATTTGATATAGTGTAGCCCTATTGCCGCCCTATACATAGATATATCAATGAACATCAAGATACACAAACAAAAACATTGGGCGACAATCCCTGTGGACTACGAGTACATATACTACTATCAGACATGCTTGGGTACAGGTGTTAGAATTATAAACAAAAACAACATAGCAAACAGGTGAGAATAAAATAAAACTCCCGAAGGAAAACAATATATACAGAAACATTTAACTCGACTGAAAATTTGAAACACGGGGAGTTATACAATAAATTAAACTAACTGACAATCTGGTTACAAAATGAGAGTCTGAGAATTGTTGTATTCATATCCTTAATATATATCTAGATATTGATACCTGGTGGATGTTGACACGGTCAACATATCTATACATATATAATAATACCTTATAAATGATGACACAGTATACATATCTATATACTGATAACTTTATAATTGACGACACGGTATACATATCTATATATTGATACCTTAATAACTGTTGACACGGTATACATATCTATATACTAATACCTTTATAATTGATGACACGATATACATGTGTATATATACTGATAACTTAATAATTGACGACATGATATACATATCTATATACTGATAGCTACATAATTGACGACATGATATACATATCTATATACTGATAGCTACATAATTGACGACATGATATACATATCTATATACTGATAGCTACATAATTGACGACACGGTATACATATCTATATACTGATACCTTAATAAATGATGACACGGTATACATATCTATATACTGATTACTTTATAATTGACGACACGGTATACATATCTATATACTGATACCTTTATAATTGACGACACGGTATACATATCTATATACTGATAACTTTATAATTGACGACACGGTATACATATCTATATACTGATAACTTTATAATTGTTGACACAGTATACATATATATACATTTATAATTGACGACACTGTATACATATCTATATACTTACGACTTTATAATCGTTGACACGGTATACAGGTCTGTGTGTACATTAGATTGGCTTACCTTCAGATGACACAGTTAATATTTACATGTATCTGCCATTAGATAACACAGTTTATATCTACATGTATCTGATGATACCATGATGATTATACATGATTACACTAAAAACAAACAAGTGTGATGACATGCATATGACTATGTAGATAGTTTAACTCTAGGTGTTTAGTTTCTTCATGAGATCGAATGAGAATTTTGGGGCTGTTGGTGTTTCGCTTAACGAAGATCCGTCCGTCAATAGACCAGAATGACACGACGTTACCGTCCATCCGAGATTGGGAAAGGTGCTGAATCAGTTCCTTGTCTGGCTTTTGTAAGGTCTTCAGTGATGAAGATTTTATTTGCATTGTTTTTAAGAAGAGATTTTGCTTTGTAAATTTTGTTCTTAATTTTCCAATTCCGAAATCTACATATGAGTTGCATTCCCTGCCTTGTTGATTTTACCGATGATGTGGGATCTGTTTATGTCTTCTTCATCAATTGTAATGGCGACGTCTTCATTGTGAAGATTTTCATTAACAAGCTTTACAATAATAGAGTCAGTTTTACCTAGATCCTCCGTGGTGAGAGGCACGTTGTGAAAACGTAAAGAGTTACGGCGCCCATATTGCTCTAGTTCTTCAAGGCCATCAGATAACCGCAACACTTGTTCTTGTAAAACGGAGTTGTCGCCCCTGATCTCATCAACAGACTTTAGCAAGTCAGCAATGATAGATTTTTGCAATTCTAACTGTTTCAATAACGGATTTACGGCCTTATTAATAGCTGACTGAATACTGGCTTTAATAGATCGAGACAATGAGTCACCGAGTAATTTGACAAACTCTGGACTGGTCACTGTGGACATAATTATACTGTCCAGATTCTCGGGTAGCTGAATATCGGGCGTACTATCAGGCTCAGTAATACCAGACAATGCCCCGGCAAGTTTAATTCTGGGAGTAAATCTGGTGTCGTCGAGAGGACTTCTGTCCTTACGTTTATTGCTGGGTATAGTGTCATCTTTGGAAATTGGTTCCATGATTGGAGTGATCTGATAACTAGTAGGCGAACGTACAGTGTTTACATGTAACGGGTCACTGCTTTTCAGGTATGCGGTAGCACGTGAGTTACACACACCTTTACAGGTAAACAATATGGGGCGAGATATAGTCACTGTATACGTGTATATACGTGTGCCATACAAAAAAACTTCCAGGGATTATATCACGCTACTTCAATAGTTTCATAGAAATTGTTCAACATGTACAGACTGTGGAACTTACAGACAAAACCATCGTCACCACACACCAGGTCGTAATGTCAGTATTCAGCTGTTTCAGTAGTTTTCTTCACCTCCGATACATTTACATAAACGGTTTGTTTTCATTTCCAAACGAAAACTATCTAAGACATCTACGAGACGTTTTGTGTGGATTTCACCTATCTTATAAAAAGGTGCAATACTTTGTATTTACCATAGAAATGAAAATACTAATTGATATCAAAACACATTGATCTAAACAATAATGTTTTGTTCATTTACACGTACCACTAATTTTGATGAACAATGTTTTATAATAATTAATATCCCAAATATTCCGGTCCGATTTGATCAGAAAACGCAATGCCAAAGTTGCCAAAAGCCATATGTATACAATGTATATTCTATTCATTACAATTAAAATCATGATAACTAACTGTAAGGTAGCAGTGTACAGTAAGACCGAATGGCCATGGGTGAGATTTCTATTCAGCAGAAAGCCGCTTTTTTATTATATGCATTTTTTTTAAATGTATATGTCCTAAAATTGGTGAATTCAATCTAGAGAATTATATGCAGGCTTCACATTTTTCACAAGAAATTCCCCGAAATGTGTTCGAGATTAATGGTTTAGAGGGTATCCGAATGTGCGTCTAAGATGGAAAAACTCAATACTGTAGCAGCAGAAATTGATAGCCGGGGTACGAGGTAAGATTGCTCAAAAGTTTAATGATATACCTATGTCGAAATAGGCTCAGTTCCGCTATCACGGCAGTGATGCTTGGTTTTAAACTGTGTTCAAGAAAAAAATTCTGCTAGAGGGGGTGTAATTTTGGGTTGAAAATGTGTACATAATTGAAGTCTGCACTTTATTTTGCTGATTTGTTTTCAAATCTACTGTACACTGCCACCTTATAAGTGACTGAAATTCTCTTTTTTTTTGGATAATGACCTTGATTATAATTGATTTTTCTAAGTTTTCATTCATATATCTTAGAAATCGCAATCAAACAGTTTGAAACTGTGTACCTAAATACATATATTTTTTATTTGTTACAACTAAAGGGAGGTAATTGGCTAATTTTGCCATTCTGTAATTTGCTACCTAGGTATGGTAGCAAATGCTTGACTGTTAATTGATTAATCATTAAACACTTGAACAGCAAGCTGAAAACAGCTAACCGGGTGTCTCTCAGTCCATTTAATATGAATTCCAATTAATTTTGCTCTGCTGATTACCCGCTATCCATGGAGATTTACAGCAAAAGTTCTAATTTTGGGAATTTTTTTTCCATTGATTTCTCAGTTTTAATATAATTAAGGCTATCATATGTATTTTTTGTACTAGAGTGAGTGTTCGGTTAAGCCGATTTTTTCAGTTATTGGCATTTTCTTAAGAAAAGAGGGAAAATGTGTTTTTTCTCAATAAAATGGGAATAGCGTACAGTTTTGTATGAATACATGTAATATTCTATATTTTAAGGTTGCATACTCAGTATTGTGATTAAATATGCTGGAAATAATGACATTTTGAAATGTCATGTTAAGATTTATCTATCTGAATAAGTATATTTAATGCTATGGTAAAGTAAAATAGGATTTGTATAGTCAGAAATAATAACACTAAGTATTTATGACGTCACAATTATTATGACGTCATGGTTGCTATGACGTCACAGATCAAGGTCAGATTTCATAGCAACCCAGTATTTTTCACTTTTCTGCATAGAGAGAAACTCCATATACCATATTCAATTTTCAGAATAGTTTTATTTCAGAAAACAGCATAGTTATTTAACCTTTATTTTTTCAAATTACCTCCCCTTGTTACTTGTATTTGAGGAATATTGGTGAAAAGATACCTTATGGGGAAAATGGCATTACTCGATGACTATTAGAGATACACAGTATCCGGATGGGTCATTTTGTTCGTCACAACTTTGTTTAGACATTATTTGGGCTTTCGGAAAACTTAAAAATACAAAACATGCTGTATAAGGAAGCAGTGTACAGTAAGACCGAATGGCCATGGGTAAGATTTTTATTCAGTACAAAGCCCCTGTTTTATTATATGCATAAACATTAAAAAATGTATATGTCCTAAATTTGGTTAATTCAATCAAGAGATTTATATGCAGGCTTCAAATTTGCATGAAACAATTCCTCGAAATGGGTTCGAGATTAATGGTTTAGAGGGTATCCGAATGTGCGTCTATGATGGAACAAGAGGGCTGTATCGCTCACCTGGTTTGTAATGCCAAGTCATGTTCTGGATACAGGTTCATTGTTTCTTTTATGAAGGAATTTGAATATTAACCTCTTATTCCCCTATTGGTCCTACCCCTCCAGCCCCCAAAGGGTCAGAGCAAAAATTCATACAAACTCTGTTTCCTCCAAGGATGTTTTTGGCCAAATATGGTCACAATCCATGTAGAACTCTAAAACAAGTAGTGATTTATCTCTTATTTCCCTTTCCCCAAGGATGCTTGTGGTCAAATTTGGTTACAATCGATGCAGAACTCTAAGACAAGTAGCGATTTAAAGAATTTACCTCTATTTCACTTATTGGGCCCTGCCCCTCCTGCTCCGGGGGGGGGGGGGGTCAAATTTGGGCACTATCCATGCAGAACTCTAGGACAAGTAGCGATTTATAGAACTATCCCCTATTGGGCCCCGCCCTTCCTGCCCCCGCGGGGGTCAGAGCCAAAAATTATTCAAGTTACGTTTCCCTTCCCCCAAGGATGTTTATAGCCAAATTTGGTTACAATCCATGCAGAACTCCAACATAAGTAGCGATTTATAGGATTTACCTCTATTTCCCCTATTGGGCCTCGCCCCTCCTGCCTCGGGGGGTCAGAGCCAAAATTTATAAAAGTTCTGTTTCCCTTCCCCCAAGGATGTTTGTGGCCAAATTTGGTTACAATCCATGCATAACTCTATTACTAGTAGCGATTTAAAGGAAATGTTGACGGACGAAATAAGCTCACCGGCCCTTCGGACCAGGTAAGCTAAAAATTCAATACTGTAGCAGCAGAAATTGATAGCCGGGGTACGAGGTAAGATTGCTCAAAAGTTAAATGATATACCTATATCGAAATAGGCTCAATTCCGCTATCACGGCAGTGATGCTTCGTTTTAAACTGTGTTCAAGAAAAAAATTCTCCTAGAGGGGGTGTAATTTTGGGTTGAAAATCCAAATTTTTTGCATTTTTTCAAAAAAACAAATTTGGTTTGTTTGTTTGTTTGTTTGATTAATTAACGTCCTATTAACAGCTATGGTCATGTAAGGACGGCCTCCCATGTATGCAGTGTGTAGCGTGTATGTAATGCAAGGTGCGTGTTTTGGGAGACTGCGGTATATTCATGTAGTGTCTTCTTGTATAGTGGAACTGTTGCCCTTTTTATAGTGCTATATCACTGAAGCATGCCACCGAAGACACCAAGCAACACACCCCACCCGGTCACATTATACTGACAACGGGCAAACCAGTCGTCCCACTCCCGTTATGCTGAGCGCTAAGCAGGAGCAGAAACTACCACTTTTACAGACTTTGGTGTGTCTCGGCCAGGGGACAGAACCCAGAACCTTCCTCACAGGGGCGACCACTCAACCAAAGGCCAAAAGTGAGGCGGTGTCAAGGGAGACTCTAGGAAGAACAAAGTAATTTAGGGAGAAAGAAAAGATAAGATCCTAAATTTAGTCGCCTTTTACGATCATGCAATAGGGGCAGCTGGTACAATTCTTACGCCCTACCTGCAGGGCCAACAGATTTGGTTATCATGGTTTTCACAAAACCACAAAAAGCATACCTGTCCAAAAATGAACTCTGTATAACAATTGTAAATGTTGTGTAGATTAAAAATATATATACTTTTAATATATAGATGTCATTTAAGGTTAAAAAGCTGTGTGTACATAATTAAAGTCTGCACTTTATTTTGCTGAATATTTCAAATTACTGTACACTGCCACCTAAACAGGAAATTTGCAATAGTATAAATTACAGGCCTACTACAGTAGGCACTCTATAGTTCTGGGTTACCTATTATGTGACATTGACAATCAAAAGGACACCGGACTGGATCAATATCCTTGTAAGTTGTGGACGAAAAAAGTCAGCCATATTTTAGATCTTTCTGTACTCTCGGTTCATTAATCTGTTATAGTAAACATGCTTATGCCTTTTATCCTTTGAGACGCATTATCATATCGTGATTCACATGTGGCATATAATGTTGATGTTAGAGACATCACATACTATCTAGAAAAGAAGTGAGGTGCTAATTACGACGAATACGGTAATCGTTTTATAATTAACAGAAATACACCTAACCATCGTGATATGTTAGATAGATGAACGATTATGATATTATTTTTTGTCATACGCATTCCTGTTTGATGAGAAATATTACCATCTGTCTCTACTTTCGGGTCTGTTTTTGTTTCTTGTTCCTTTGGAACATGATATGACAATATATTTTAATATGGATAAAAGTAATAATAAAATGAAACATGTGGGAGGTAAATGAGAATTATTGATATTCAGAACTGTGATTGGTCTGTCATGGGTATATATATAGGGATTTATGAAATAGACATGTAAACAGACCACCGGATCAACTTTAACAACATCAGAGTAGAAATCTTCACCTGGTGAGTAATTTTGTCTCTGTAATCCGTGACTAACCACCTGTGTATTGATAATTCATTTATACAAGTGTTTTCATATTTATTCATTGATTTATTGTCAGTAAAGGTACAGAATTCAAAGATAACATTACTTCGCCTTGTTACAGCGTGTATTTTCATACTTTGTAATAAATATTAATTTCTTGTCTTTAAGGGTACAGAATACGAAGATAACATTACTTCACCTTGTTACAGAGTTTGTTAGTTGCTTTGTTATTTTGTTTGATTTATTAACGTCCTATTTACAGCCAGGATCATGTTAGAATGATGTTTAGATTTCGTATGTTTTGGGAGGCTGCGGTATATTCGTTCTGTGTATCCTTTGTCATATTAGAGTTCAACTCTCAGCTGTTAATGAGCAATTTGTACACTATTAATGCAGTCGTCTTATCCTTTTAATTCTCGATTCGACACGGTGTAAATTGTATCTTTAT
>SAYR01019729.1:155823-167984 GCA_004382745.1 Argopecten irradians irradians
ATATAACGGGGAATCCCTTTCACAACCAATCGGGACCTACTGCTTTTGTTCATTTAGTAACTTAACAAACTAGATACAAATGCATAAACATTGTATATTTTAAGGAAACAACTGAAATATGACTTGCATCATCTTTCTTATCTGTTAATGTGGCTTTATTAGAACAAAAACAAACAATGGAAGCCGCCTATCAAAACATTTCCTGCCACTTCGATGCAGTAAGTAGTTTTGACACTTTTTACAATACATATAGGTAATAAGTCTATTGTCTGGTGTCATTTACGCGTGACTGAAGGCCCTGAAGAGTGGTATCAATGATATTCCAGTCAAGAATGGTAGATAATGTGGCGATAGATTTGGGGTACCAGGAACTTATGTACTTGAATTCGAAACGGGTTGCAGTTCTTAGGGACAAGATGGCAGTATTATCGAGTGGCGATAGGTCAAGGGATAACTGTACTGACAATCTTGAACATCTATCTTTCATGACGTTTAACCTGTATTGCCTCTATAATTTTGATTTTAGCCAGTGCTATGCCAGTTCCCATTGTCCCACTGACGGAGGAGAATGAGACTGCAATGGAAGATGAATGCTTTCTGTCCTTCTTAAAGAAAATTGGCTTTTGTCCTCCAGCTAATGAACAGGTAAATACAGGGATTTTATCACAATACAAGTATACAATATACTGTCTCCTCTCAGTACAGTTAAACCTCTGTAAAGAAGTCAAATTGGTTTGAAATTCAACATTTGGGACCATAATAATGTGGTCTTATTAAGCAAGTGGTCTTTATACAGAGGTGGTCACTAAGACAGATTTGACTGTTTATGCAGACACAGTAAACACAAGAAGGCTTATATAAAATCAAATGCGTTACTATAAGACAAAGACAATGTCTGATTTATTTGCCCTGCAGGAGATGTTTTGGCGTATCCCTGGTGACTGGAGCCCGGCCCAACTAAGACAGTTGGTGGAGGGGCTTACACTTGATGACCAAGGGGTCCCAAGTCAGGCCCATACCATCAAAGTCCATAGACCACCTGCTCCCAAACCGAAGAAAACAAAAGCCAAGGAGGTGGAGAGAAAGAAGGATAACAAGAAAACTTCAGAAAGGATGGAGAGGTTAAAAGCCATGGCTAAACAACGACAGCAGGATAAGGGAAAGAAACCCAAGAGAGATAGATCAAGGTAATAACTTTTGTATTAATTTCTTGACTCTAAACCCCCTAAAATTATATAATGGATAATTCCAAACTTTGATATAGAAGAGTCCTAATAAGCCTTTGGGGTGAATGGAATAATTAGATTATAATATTGTAAACCTAGTAACCTCTGTCCTTAACCTTAAAAAATATTCTGTTCACATGTTTTTCGTATTTCCTACAACTTTTTAATAGTTTGATAAAAAATATTGAATGCTACCTTATGAACCAGATTTTCATCTTTGATATAATATTGGCTTTTTATATTCATAGAAAAAGAATGTCTGCTTCACCTCCTATAGTGGCAGATGATAGTGATGATAATGTCGACCTTGAAGACACTGAAGGTCAAGGTCATCAAAACGCAGAGGTGACTGATACACCAAGTCACAGTAGTACAACAAAAGTTACTCCACCTTTGAAGAAAAAGTCACGCATCAAACGCATCCAAGACTCTGATAGTGAAGACAGGTGAAAATGATCATAGTTCTTTAATTTATATTTAGTGACAAAAAAGCAACACCTGTGTCTTGTTCAATAACTCTGTGATATGCTAAAGGTAGCAGTTTGATTAGGTTATTGTAATGCTTGAATTGTTGTCAAAGATTTGGCGTTGCTATATAACCAGTGGTAAAGTCTTAGCTATGAATAATAATTTTGTGCTGTTATATATCCCAGTAGAATTTAAGCGTTTTGGATATTAAGTTTGCAACACATAAATATAATTACCTATTTACAGTTAAGTGTTTTCAATGGATAAAAAAATGGGACACATGAATAACACTTGTATCATTTTGCTGTCCTCTAGCTTGTAATTTGATCACATAACACAAATGATACATCATTTAAGTGAATAGCCGCATGCCACATTATCTAATAAACTTTGATAAAAAATGACTTCCATGCTTGAAAACAACAATGTTACATGTATCTGATAGTTACATTTATGATTAACAGTGACACTGGACCAGCCCTACTCATTGATGACGATATGGCCCCAGCCAGTGACGAGGAGGCCAGTCAGTCACAGAAGCGCCCTCTAGATCTAGGCGACAGTAGTGACGATGATGAACCATTACAGCCTGCCAAGCGAGCCAGAATCCCTTCGGGTGATTCTAAAAATAGCACACAATCATCTGACAATGACAGTGATGCTGATACACCATTAAAGACAAACAGACCTGCAAAAATCCAATCTGATTCGGAAAGTGAGGCAGAAAAACCAACACAGCCAACGAAACATGTTCAAATTCAGTCGGAGTCTGACAGCGATGATGATGTTCCCCTAATGTCAAAGGTCAAGCAAGGTAAAATTTGAAAATAATTGAAAAAAGGCAGGGTTCGCACAGGCTTGAAAAGGCCTTGAGTTTTGAGTGTCTGCCTTGAAAGGCCTTGAAATTGATATAGGGCCTTGAAAGGCCTTGAAAAATGGTCTTATAGCCTTGAAAACATAATTATAGGCCTTGAATTTACTTAAATTATCACAGACATCTTCTAATTTTGATTGTTAATTGCAGAAAAATCGTTAAAATTTCCTTAACCCTTACCACACTTATCACGGCATATTGACAAGAAAATGAAAATGATGTTTGTGGAGTCTCTAGAATGTACCACCTGTTATCGGTAATATGATACTCGGAACACATCTGGTTTTATCACTATCTAATAAAAGAAGAATCAGGGTCTTCTGTGGGTTTGTTATTTATGAGGGGTTAAGTAATAATAAGATATAGACAGATAACTGAGCTGGATCAGTCAGCATCACTAGCCGGCTACAAAAACATGGCGGGGAGCCTGGCTACTGTCAGAAGCTAGGTGAGGACAATAATGATGACTGTATTTTGATATCTTATTAAATTCTGACAGTGAGTTGGATTAGTTTAATGGTTTTCTTTAGATATTGTTCAAGGCAATTAATAGTTAAAGATCGGCAATTTGAGATGGTAAAATCATAGTTAAATATCAGTATTTTGAGACGGTACAATCTCCGAAAGATCGGGACCTTTTTACAGATGTTGAGATATAGGGTGAGAGAGGGATGGTTATGAGTTAGATATAGCAATGTATGGGAAAGTTAGAGGAATTGAAGCATCTGCAATGTTCAAGCAAATTGAAGTTATAACGGAAGACTAAGAGTCTGGCTTTCTAGTTTTTATTTGACAATGATGTGATTGTTAGATTGAAATTTCTCAAATTATTTGTTCACTTAAAATTGTCTGCAAATTCCTCAGATATCATCAATATGAAGGATTAATGTGAGAAGAATGAAAGAAACATTTTTATTTTCTTGTCAATATGAAATTCTTATGCTTATAATATGGCTATAAGTGCCTTGAATTTTATCATCAAAAGCCTTGAAAAGGCCTTGAAAAGCCTTGAATTTCATATCTTGATTTCTGTATGAACCTTGTTTAATAGGACGTTCAAATAATCAAACAAACAAAACGTCCGGGCAGGGTCATGAGTGTCCCAAACCGCTTCCATGGTGTACATCTTCATATGATCTGAACTTTTGAGTAAGGATCTTGTGTCCCCTGACCATATAAAAGTGGTGGTTTTCTGTCCCCTCCCCTGCTAAGTGTTCAGCATACAGGACTTCCCAATGATAAGGAGTACTACTGTACAAAAAGACACAACATTAATATACCGCTGTCACCCAAAGCACGCACCGCACATTGCATACATGCTACATCCGGAATAATTGGAAGGCCGTCCTAACACGTAACGCGTTAAACACCCTAATCCGATTCCATCTCTGTGAAGTAGTGCGTTACAATTGTACCTGCTGTCCCTAGTGAATAATTGTTATAGGATTTGTGCAGTCAAAGATAATAATTTCAGTTTATGCTGGAAATGGCTTTATTAGCACGTGTAGAAACCTCTTTTTTTTGTCGAGGAATTCAGCAACGAATAAGCTTTAATTAGATAATATTTTCCTGTAGTCTGTATCTTTGATACATTGTGAATCGCAAAGTTTATGACTGTAAAATGAAATTTTACGTAACAAGTAAAGAAATTCTTGATTAAAGCATCGAGGATATGATACTTGACGTACGTACAC
The DNA here is from genome assembly GCA_004382745.1 of Argopecten irradians irradians. Classification (NCBI taxonomy): domain Eukaryota; kingdom Metazoa; phylum Mollusca; class Bivalvia; order Pectinida; family Pectinidae; genus Argopecten; species Argopecten irradians. The sequence goes on from SAYR01019729.1 coordinate 160,086, forward strand.
ACTGATGATTGATCATTACAAACATTGTGTTGTGTGTTTCTAACCGAATAAATTGAGATACATTTATTACAATACCGTAATACGTTTCAACATGTGGTAGAAAGAATTTATTTTTATTATAACAGATCAAAATATTGAAATATTAAGCAAAATCAACTATTTTTAAGACAGTACGGTCGCGTTCAATTTTTAATCGATATACGAATAGATACACCGATATAGATATATAATTAGCCATGTCTTTGGTTTGATGGTTATGTAATACCAGGACCATGATGTTGTTTACCTGTACGCAACGCCATTCATCGAACTCACCTGTAATTACCTGGCCGCGGGCAATTTGCTATTCGGTGGACTATATATCGGGTATTTGGTATTGTCCTACTGTCAATCAGGCTAGGACATCCGTTAATTGGATTGTAATTTGAATTATGGAAACCCCGTACATCAATGCTCAAGGTATTTTATTGTCACCTCCATTTTTAAAATGAAGATGTAAAAGCAAATGGAAATAAAATATCCCTGATCATACCTAGGAATATATATTTCACACACACACACATATATATATATATGTCGTACACAGATAAAATAATAATGGAAGTTGACTTATTCAGAAACAAAAATGGTTCTAAGAACTATTTCAACTAAAGGTTTAACCTTAAAAATTATTCCAGTCAAGTACTGTAATAACGTAATCGTGGCATATAGCAATCTTCCGTAATTTCTAAGGTATAAGTAAGAATTCTAAGCATGTATCTTCACCATTTCGAATCTACATGTATAGTCATACAAGAAGGGTTACAGCATTACCACACTAAATATACTTATTTAAATATCACTAAGTATGTTCATATATCACACTATTAAAATCTCGGTATGATATACAAAAGGATCGACAATGAATAGGCTATTTTAAGGATTAGTATAATTTTTAAATAATGATTTTTTTTAAAATCTACACTTATACTGTATCTAAAATCATATATCAGAAATATCATTGTTGTATGTCTGCTTTTTAGTAAACGTTATGGATAAAGTTTCAAAGGCAACAATATAGATATACATATTATTTTCGGTATAAGATCGGGGCTCGGCACCATAAAACTTTCTCAGATTTTTTACTCAAGTCTATGTTAAATCATATAATTGAGTAAAAAATCTGTCTGAGAATAGTTTTATGGTGCCGGGCCCTGTACTGCTACTCCAATATCACATAACTGACAACCGTCCACATTTTATTTTTACTCAAAAACTATGCCGTGTTTGCATCGTTATAGCAGAAGTTTGACATAAAAACACGCATTATAGATATATTCATGCTTATTTTTGTGATTTTACTCCTAAAAATATAGTGTTACATTATACTGTTTTTATTACACAGAAATTTACAAAATATTAATATTCTATCTAAATCTCAGTCCAGACTGATCCGAACATCATTTTGATATCGTTATCAAAGTGGACTGATTATCTAATCTAAAGTTAGATATATACTGGTTTGAATGTTTGAAATGGTGTAAATGGAATGTTTTGAAACTGAAAATATCTACATCATAAAGCTAGAATAACCATTTACTCGAAAAACTCAAATTGTAGATCTAACGTATACGTATATATGCTGTATAAATGTATAGTACTAGGCTTACCTTGTGTAGCCGCGGACTACTCTGACATCACAAGACCACGTGACCGCCTAGCTCATTATCTCTGAACCGTAGTCGACACTACCCGTAAATCACGACCAAAATCAATCGATAGCGCTAAAAGCTAGGCGATTCGTTGGGTGGGACTTGATTTTTCATTCATCCAAAGCAATATCCTGACTTCTATAAAAAAAATTTGGCTGCAGAAATCCTTTAAAGGTTGTTAAAAATTGTTAATGCTGCTTGCATGATGAACAGGCTTGCGGATTGGAATATGGGTGCCATCAATAGCATCAATGAAGTCTGAGAAGCCACCATAATCCAAAAAAAGATACATTTTCATCATACACGCAAAACATCGCATACATGGGAGGCCGTCCTTACATGACCATAGCTGTTAATAGGACGTTAATTAATCAAACAAACAAACAAAAGTATGCGAGTATAAGCTGGTCTTGAAGAGCCATTAGGGCCGATGTCACCCTCCTCACGATCTTGTGTGTCGTGGAAAGGGTATCGCCAAAGCGATCACTGATCTGTAGCATTCAAGCGTAGCCAAAAACCAAAGAGCAATCAGCAATTTGCTTTGGCGGTTCCACAATCCTCCGTCAATGGTCACTTTCGGCGGTCAGTTGTCCCTTCAAAGTTAAAGTGAAATTTCTGTCGTAGTTTTTGCCATGCGCAAATGTGATTTGAATTCGTTTGTAGAGTAAAGAGGATTTTTTTTTTTCAAAATGGTCAAAATTCTTGTTGGCACTGGATTGTCTCGACAGAAAGTGAAAGAATGTTCTGTCGTCATCATCTGTACCAAAATGGGTCGCTTGTGACAACAGAAACTTCTAGAAACGAAAAGCATGCAGGTAACATTTCTTGCTGTATAGGAACGTGTTGTATGGTCGCCATCTCGGTTTGATCCTGCGGTTAGCGTCTGTTTGTTTATGTGAAACAAAAAGGTGTCACCAACATTACATTCCAACCTGGCCCTGTAGGTTGGGCGTTAGAATTGTACCTGCTGCCCCTATTGCATGATCGTAAAGGCGACTAAATTTAGGATCTTATCTTCTCTTCTCTTCTCCTAACCGACTTTATCTTTCCCAATGCCTCCCTTGGCACCGCCTCACGTTTGGCCTTGAGTTGAGCGTTCGCCCCTGTGAGGAAGGCTCTGGGTTCTGTCCCCTGGCCGAGACACACCAAAGTCTATAAAAGTGGTAGTTTCTGCTCCTGCTTAGCGCTCAGCTTACAGAGAGTGGGACCACTGGTTCGCCCGTTGTCAGTATAATGTGACCGGGTAGGGTGTGTTGCTTGGTGTCTTCGGCGGCATGCTTCAGTGATATAGCACTATAAAAAGGGCAACATTTCCACTATACAAGAAGACACAACATGAATATACCGCAGTCTTACAAAACACGCAGCACACCACATACATGGGAGGCCATCCTAACATGACCATAGTTGTTAATAGGACGTAAATTAATCAAACAAAACATTCCAACCGGATAAATGTCAGCTTCCCTGACCATACTCCTTCGAAACATAACAAAATACTAACAGACAAGTTGTCTTATTTTAGGTCACCTGAGTTGACCTATTCTAATCGCCTTTTGTCCATCATTGTCCCTTTTGTCCATCATTGTCCGTAGTGCCATGATAAACAATTTACATTTTCGACTTCTTCTCTGAAACCGCTGAAGCCATTTCAATGAAATTTTGCACAATCCTTCTGGGGTGTAAAATTGACTAAAATTTCAAAAATCTTCTTTTCCACTCACAGATGTGGTAGAATCAAATACTCTTGATGGATAGAAATGTATTATTAATACCCTCTACAAAAATTGTGAATTATATGACCCTTGGGTCTCGGGTTTTCCCCTGGGGAGGGGGTTAAGTTTACTTTAGTGTATTTAGGGAAAACACATATTTGAGCATTATTTGGTCATTTGTAATAGGAAGTTAGTCCAACGTTGTCAGAATTATCCCTATGAATGGCCATTGAATCCTATTAACAAATTGACTGACCCCATGGGCCTTTTGGGCGGAGTCAAATAGGCTAAAACTTCAAAAAAATCTTCTTATGAAATTCTGGAACTGGTAGAATCAAACACTCTTCATATATGGAAAGGTCTTACGGTCCTTTACAAAATTTGTGAATTATATGACCCTGGGGATTATCCCTGGAGAGGATGTCAAGTTTACTATAGTTTATAGAAGGCAACGCGAACATACCGCAGTCTCCCAAAACACACACTTCACACATGCTACACACTGCTTACATGGGAGACCGTCCTTACATAACTCTGGCTAATAATAGGACGTTCAAATAATCAAACAAACAAACAAATCAAACAAGTTTTGCGTGTTTATAAGGGCACGGACTTAAATGCGTCCCTATCTGTGATGCTTGTGTCTTCTCCAGGTGTATCAAATTATATGCAACACCCGCATAGGCCATGATGTTGATGTTGTTGGTCTGCAGCCTGGTCTTGAGGGATTGGAGTCTGGATTCGAGTTTCCGATATTTTCTTTTCTTCGCTCAAGCTGAATGGTCTTGGTGTCGTTTGTAGTTTGGATTCCCTGCAACAGCTTAACCATAACATAGATGAGGATGAAGATGCTTATAAATTCGGTCCAGTTTGCTGTGTCAATCATCTATAGTGTTAGTTGTTCGTTGTCCATCATGATCGAATTGATTCCACAGAGTCGTGTTGCCCTCTACCCATGTCTGTCGCATTTTCTGTGAAGTTGGTAATGTTTTGGCTGTCGTCGTACGTGTTTTCCTCCAATGTCTCGAATCAAACCTTCTCTACCTTGTCCAAAGACACTACTGGCAGGGCCGTTGCACGGCTAACAAATCTTTTGATGTTGTTATCCTCTCTGTAAAGGGTCGCCAGGCCACATGACTGGATTTTCCTTCAAATACACTGTGTAAGTTATATCCAGGAAACAGTTAAGTGCGGTTTTTTTGTAGCAACTTTAAAGTCAGCATCATGCAATCGGGGTTGAAATTCAAATAAAATAATGAATACTGTTAAATAATTCAATGTTGCTTGTTACGAGCATTTCCATTGGCTTAAAAATTTACTTTATCAGCCCATAAAGGAAAAAATGGCGTCGCCGTTTGTAACGTCGCTTCTGATTGGCTGAGATGACGGCGTAATAATTTCATAGACAAAAGAGTCCCAAAATGAATTTTAAATGTTGAAGAGATTATCTTTAGTAAATTGAATTATAAGGATTAATTTGAATAGATTTTTTATGTTATGGAGATATAACACAAAAATCTGAGTGTACTCTCATCATAAACCGCTTCGCGATTATTTAGAGACACTCAGATTTTTGTGTATATTCTCCATAACATAAAAAATCTATTCAAGTTAATCCTTAAATAATGTTATGTTTTTGCTTTGAATATTCAAAATAATTTAAATATAGACCAATAATGACTTAGGTATATATATATATGTTTTTATCTGATATTTCTTAAACGAGACTGGTATTTGTTACACATTATAATTTATTATTATTTATTTTTTAATATAATTAAATCCTATCGTTTCCAATTCATTTAATAGCGGTTACCGTACAACTATACATTTTCTCCTTTTTACCTGATACATCTATAAGCTATGTATGGACGATGGTATAGTTGATACAGACTATGCAAATGTTTCGACATGTAAACTCGGGTAATGCTTATACAGCAAAAACAACATGTTTTTCTGCGGGGGAATGAACCCCGTCAATTCAGTAACGCCTTTTTTGAGTGTCACCACTGGTATCACAGAGGATGAGAATGATACCCGAGGGTTACATCCAGACATCTATGACGTCACTAGTGACGCCAGTTTTAGGCAGAGATATCTCCACGTACACACTCTTCATGTTGCGGTTTCCTCTTCGTAGGGGTGAGGATAACCACTGCAGGTTATAAGCAGAAGGAGCTGAAGGGGCCATAGTTTCGGAAATATAGTATAAATAGAAGTGAACTTTAAGGGGGATAACTCCTATTGACCAATAAATTGACATGAGTCAGGTAGGGCTGCCACGATACGGCAGAAGCGTACCACGATATATTGTGATACACAAAAACTGTATTGCGATATATATTGCAATTATTTGACCTTAACATATGTGGTGTCTATTTTGTATATATTCCATAATAAAAACCACCCTTTACATTATAACAAACATACAGTGCTTATGTTATTGTAGTTTTACATCGATTTGAACCGTGTTGTTGAGTAACAGAAATGTTCAAATGTGAGTTTCTTGTTTTAAAAAAATACGAGTCTGTTTGTGAAAATGCTATGGCTACAGACGATCGTAACCTAATAATGCAATAACTAAACATGATAGTTTACACTTTTGAACCTAAATAATGAAAAAAATTAAGTACAATTGTCCCTGGCAAAATAAGCTTACGATCGTGATTAATACTTCCAAAGGGCTGATCGGGCTTGCAGTGTTTTGTTTTGACCACGTGTAGGAATTCGAAATGCGGCGCGACGAATGAAGCCTGAAATAGCTGGCAAAATCCTGCAGCATGTATTCACCCGGGCCTTTAAATGTGTTTTAGAGAATTATATATTCCGCGATATTGTTTATTGATGAGAGCAAATCAGCTTGATAATATTTCAGAACTAGCCTTAATGTCATATTGTTATATATTCAACGTCTGCAAATGTTTGAATTATTTGAACATTATACACGTTAGTTACAAACATTTTGACCGACATCTGAATCGAATGAAAACGAAAAGGATACCACATGGCTTCATATTATCGGAAAGGAAAACAAATACTACTCACTGCTGGTTTGGTTTTAATGACAGGACGTTTTTAAATATATCAAATTAATGAAATTATGATACTAAGAAAATATATCCGTAAAAAACCGGTACAGGTAAACTGTATCGCGGTACAATATTTTTTGGTGGTGCATTGCAATACCCCTATATACCGGTGAACCGCGGCAGCCCTATAGTCAGGTGTGACGATGTGGGAACAGCACACGAATGAATTCAATAAATCACTAAAAGTCCACATAGTAAAGGTAACAACGGGGCGAAATAGTTACACTAAATTCATAATCAAAATGAGCCGTTAGCCTGGTAAAAAAAGGAGAAAGACGAGCAGACAGCATGGTAGTTAGGAACAATGTGGCAGATCCGTATATAATAATAAAAAAAACATATAGCAAAATACACGTATATAAAAATAGCAATGGCAACCCAAGTATGTCAGTATATACAGCACTATATCCGTATAATATATATTACCAGGCGGCACACCGGGCCCATTCCTTCGAGGGACTTGGGTACCTCTCCAGATTGGGTCATTCCTTGGGGGTGAGGGTCCCTCGCGGTTCCCCCAGCACAATCTCCTCCGGCTCCTCTAGATCTGGGGGATCGGAGAGGCCGGGTCAAGGTTATCTGGTTCCGGTTCCGCGAGCGGAGCTGGCCCAGACGAAGGCGGGGTAGGGGGGATCCCCTGTTATTTCCCCCACCTCCTTTAACAAATCCTCAAATTAGTCTGCCATTCTCAAAATCAGTGGAAATCTGCAAGCAAAAATAATAGAGGAGACAATGTAGTTATTGATTATTGCAGTCATGCATTGTCCCCCTGGAGTAGGGAAATCTCCAACCCCACCCCCCTTTTTAGCCCACCATCATCAGATGGTGGGCTATTCAAATCGCCTTTCGTCCGTGGTCCGTCCGTCCGTCCGTTAACAATTCTTGTTACCGCTATTTCTCAGAAAGTACAAAAGGGATCTTTTTCAATTTCATATGTAGGTTCCCCTAGGGCCCTAGTTGTGCATATTGCAATTTGAGACTGATCGTCATTCAAGATGGCCGACCGGCGGCCATCTTGGATTTTGATTGTTAAAGTTTGTTACCGCTATTTCTCAGAAAGTACTGAAGGGATCTTTCTCAATTTTTATATGTAGGTTCCCTAGGGCCCTAGTTGTGCATATTTGCAATTTGAGACTGGATCGGTCAACAGATGGCCGACGGCGGCCATCTTGGATTTGAATTGATTAAAGTTTGTTACCGCTATTTCTCAAGAAAGTACTGAAGGGATCTTTTTCAAATTTCATATGTAGGTTCCCCTAGGGCCCTAGGTTGTGCATATTGCAATTTGAAGACTGATCGGTCAACAAGATGGCCGACCGGTGGCCATCTTGGATTTTGATAGTTAAAGTTTGTTACCGCTATTTCTCAGAAAGTACTGAAGGGATCTTTCTCAAATTTATATGT
>SAYR01019729.1:172298-201625 GCA_004382745.1 Argopecten irradians irradians
AGGATGTCAAGTTTACTATAGTTTATAGAAGACAACACGAGCATACCACAGTCTCCCAAAACACGCACCTTGACTTCACACACGCTACACACTGCTTACATGGGAGACCGTCCTTACATGACTCTGGCTAATATTAGGACGTTCAAACAAGTTTTGCGTGTTTATAAGGGCACGGACTTAATTTTGTCCCTATCTGTGATGCTTGTGTCTTCTCCAAATGTATCAAATTATATGCAACACCTGCATAGTCCATGATGTTGATGTTGTTGGTCTGCAGCCTGGTCTTGAGGGTTTGGAGTCTGGATTCGAGTTTCCGATATTTCCTTTTCTTCACTCAAGCTTAATGGTCTTGGTGTAGTTTGGATTCCCTGCAACAGCTTAACCATAACATAGATGAGGATGAAGACGCTTATAAATTCGGTCCAGTTTGCTGTGTCAATCATCTATAGTGTTAGTTGTTCGTTGTCCGTCATGATCGAATTGATTCCACAGAGTCGTGTCGCCCTCTACCCATGTCTGTCGCATTTTCTGTGAAGTTGGTAATGTTTTGGCTGTCGTCGTCCGTGTTTTCCTCCATTGTCTCGAACCAAACCTTCTCTACCTTGTCAAACGACACTACTGGCAGGGCAGTTGCACGGCGAACAAATCTTTTGATGTTGTTATTAGCTAGCCTATTCGAAGAATAGGGGGAGCTAATGTTGTCGTTTCTGTTTTGTCTATTGTTTAAGCTTATGTCATCATAAATGTTTATGATTTTATTTTCCTCATGTGTATGGATGCTGAAGGTAACAACGGGGCGAAATAGTTACACAAAATTCATAATCAAAATGTGCTGTCAGCCTGGTATAAAAAAGGAAAAAGACGAGCGGACAACATGGTTGTTAGGAACGATGTGGCAGATCCGTATATTATAAAAAAAAACATGTAGCAAAATACATGTGTATAAAAATTGCAACCCAAGTATGTCAGTATAAATAGCACTATATCCGTATAATGTATATTACCAGGCGGCACACCGGGCCCATTCCTTCGAGGGACTAAGGTACCTCTCCGGATTGGGTTATTCTTTGGGGAAAGATCCTCTCCAGCGGAGTTGCAACATCCTCCCTGCCTTGGTCGGCGGGAGGGGTAGATTCAGACGCACGGGCAGAGTCTGTCCCCGAGGGGCGTGGTGAACTAATGTTCATGGCCTGAGCCACAGGAGAGCTTATAGGAGGGGACTCCTGTGGCCCAGGCGTGGTTCCCGAGGAACCACTGGCCTCTGTGGGAGAGCCAGCGAAAGCCATCCCCTCTGGGGTGAGGGGCCCTCGCGTTTCCCCCAGCACAATCTCATCCGGCTCCTCCAGATCTGGGGAATCGGAGGGGCCGGGTTGAGGTTATCTGGTTCCGTCCCAGATGAAGCCAGGATAGGGGGATCCCCTGTCATTTTCCCAACCTCCTTTAACAAATCCTCGAATTCGTCTGCCATTCTCAAAATCAGTGGAAATCTGCAAGCAAAAATAATAAAGGAGACAACGTAGTTATTGATTATTGCAGTCATGCATTGTCCCCCCTGGAGTAAGGAAATCTCTCTTCCCCCCTCCACTCTTTTTGAATAGTTAATCAGATTGAGGCCTAGGGAAGCACGTAATCGTGCAGCTTCCTTGGCAGAGTCTCCGCAGACTCCTCCTCACGCTTAGGTGAGATACCAGTCGTTAATGTCAAACGTTTAGTTGGGGTAGAGCGACGGTCCCTCGTAGCTAGGGGTTCTGCTTGCTTAGCAGGCGTTTTACCCTCCATCAATGAGGAGTCGGAAGTTAGGTCACATCTCATTCGTTGCAGCCACATGGGTAATGTCTCCCCCTCATACCGTTTCAACCAATCATGATGGAGGAACTTTGCCCCCTTCCGTTTTTTTATGCGGTATATGTGATGACGGCAATCCACTACCAAATATGGTCCCATCCATGGAGGTTTGAGTTTTGAGCTCTTACCAACCTTGGTGGCGGAGGCGCATTTATAGACCACGTCGCCAACGTCAAATAGCGTCTCTGAGAGTCTAGTGCCGTGGTCACGTTTCTGTCTTCTCTGAGCTTGTCCTAATTGTTCACGTGCAATGTCGTTGATTTCAGTCGGTGACTGAGTCAGGTGCTTAACCCAAACATGAGGCTCCACCGTAGGAGGAGCGGGAATACCCACTAATAAGTCTAGTGGTTGTAGGACCTCCTGCCCAGCATCATCTTGTTTGGAGTGAAACCGGTGTGGCGATTCTCAGATGCGTGAATGGCCAATTATCAAGGAGAGGTAATAGTCCCACTGATCGTCTTTCCCCTTTATGCTACACCGCATCATCTGGAGGACGGTTCTGTTAAACCTTTCCACCTGTCCATTCTGTTCCTGCTTAGCGCTCAGCAAACGGGGAGTGGGACGACTGGTTTGCCCGTTGTCAGTATAATGTGACCGGGTGGGGTGTGTTACTTGGTGTCTTCGGCGGCATGCTTCAGTGATATAGCACTATAAAAAGGGCAACAGTTCCACTATACAAGAAGACATAACAAGAATTTACCGCAGTCTCCCAAAACACGCACCTCGTACAACATACACGCAGCACACCGCATGCATGGGAGGCCGTCCTTACATGACCATAGCTGTTAACAGGACGTTAATTAATAAAAAAAAAAAAAACTATTGGAGGAAGGGTGATTAGGTGTGGTCCGCGTTTTGGCTTTCTCAAAAAGCCCACAGAGTTCCTGAAATATTTGGCTACCGAAATTTGTGCCCTGATCAGTGTGCACCTGTAAAGGACACCCGAACGTTGATATGAACCTATCTACAAAGCTATACGCCACCGACTCGGTTGACTGGTCGGGGATTGCTTCTAACTCTACCCATTTGGTATATTGATCTACCATCATGACTATATACGATTTCCCGCCTTGCTAGGGGTGAAAGGCCTAGGATGTCTATGTGAACTCTCTCTAAGGAAAGCCAGCTTGATAGGATACCAGTCCTGTTTGGCCACATGACCCTTCTTGTTTTAGCACAGGAGACACATGATCGTACGTGTAGTTTGGCGTCCTGCCTCATACCGACGATGATACGTGATATGATTAAAGATGAGAAAACGTAATGCTGATCTTTTGAGATAGTTGAAAATACGATTATGTCTCACGACATGGAACAATGTGTACTTGTCAGAGCATCGTAATACTTATCTCGTATGTGTTTAATATCAATATAGTACACTAAAATCTGTTCAACTGTGAGAGGAGAAATCACATGGCATAGCATGTAGGAGGATCACCCCTCTCTTAATACACAGGAATGTGTAAAAATATATGTGTCCAGTTTGGAGCTGGGAGAGAACAACTTCCTCTCTGCGGTCTCTCCTATCCGACAGTTTCCGGATTAAGTGTAGGCTGTATTTTAAACAGTTTATTGTTTGTTCGGGGGCTGTGACCGGGGGGTGTGGTGTTGCTTGGTGTCTTCGGCGGGCATGCTTCAGTGATAAGCACTATAAAAAGGGCAAACAGTTCCACTATACAAGAAGACACAACATGAATATACCGCAGTTTCCCAAAACATACACGCAATACACCGCATACATGGGAGGTCGTCCTTGCATGACCAATGCTGTTAATTAGAACATTAATTAATCAAATTAAATAATACTATGACAGAGAACCTGTTAGATACATTTAAAAAATTCAAAAAGCCCCAGGGCCTGTGCCTAGGGATGATTTAATGTTGCCATCCCGAGGTGTACACCAGGGTTCCCTTTAGGTCCAAAACTATATCAAATTTAATGTCTTAATTTTGGAAAACGATATCATATTCTCAAAAGTATACATTTCTGCAAATTTTTGACTAAACATATGTAACTTCCAAATTTGAGAATAATTTTCTTACGGGTTCTTGAAACCAAAAAAAATGACCAAATTCGGAGGTCTAATTTTTCGCAATATCAATTTTTCAACCAAAATGGTACACCCTCTCTTTCGAGTTCTTTACACCAAAACATATTAGTAATTTCTAGCACATATGTAGTTAGAAAACTTTATTCAAAATTTCAAAAAAAAAAAAAAAAAAAAAATGACCGTAAAGTTGTCAACTGAGTTGTAGATTACCGTGGGATAGTTTTCAAGAAAATCACATATCCTTATATTACTCGTATAACATTAAATCAAGGATGCAAGTATTTATATTTCTAATTGACATGATATGTTCTCCTTAAATAGAATGAATTTTTGGCACTGAAATGTTATTATTAATGGATTAAGAAAAAAGATAGGGTTCTTCTTATTGAATAGTAAGCCCAAAAAAGGTTTAGCGGAAGTAGTTTACTTCCTATCAACATGGTCTGTCATGTACTCCTTGAGTACCTGGAACTCTGTGTAGGTGTTGATCTTTATTAAAAATTAAATTTAGGATATGAAATAATTTAACGGTTACCTGAGATCTGATTCAGAATGGAACAAAGATGTGTAAAATCAGTTAATTGAAAAGGACATTGTGGATTTTTTTATCAATATGTCTCAGCTTCACTCATCACAGCCAATTTACATGGTGATTTTTTATTTTAAACATTTTTATTTGCATATATACAAATGGATCAGACACAAGTTGTAAACTTATAATCCGTCTTCTCCCGTAATACATGAATGATGATAAATATATAATGACCGCAAATATATTAAGAAAATGATGATGAAGAAATCAAGGTTTAAATTTATGATAAGGAATTACAAAACATATATCGTTTTATGAAGTACCCGTACCCGCATGTCCGTATAAAAGTATGTATTTGTATGAAATATCACCATAAGAATTACAATTTACATTATAAACTCATTTGACATTCTTTAAATTAAGGCTAATCTGATCAAAATTAAATAGTTTAACAAAATAACACAACACATATTTATATAAGCTAGCTATTTGTTGATATAGAGTAGGTGGACCAGTAGACCGCAACCCTATGGACACACACTGTAACTAAACGCAACATAGCACCGCACCACTAATGTCTATTCCTTCCTGTAAAGTCACACACCACTGTTCCTGTCTCTGAAATTCCGAGCTTGAGGGTCCCTGTATATTTCGGATGCGATCGACTGATGTCACCATAATATTCATAATATTAAGAATAACGGATATTTTGATACAAATGATATTAATTAAAACGTTTAGTATTGGCTAATAAAGTCTTGGACTAATAAAAAATATAAGAACAGTTGTCATTATAAGAAAGTGCTTCCGAACCAAAATAGCAGTAGATCTTAACAGATAAATTCCAGTTAAAATTTAAATCGTTTCGCAGTTTATGTTTGAAGGCATTTCTAGAAATATCAAATAATGGGACAATTCTAACAAATAAATGTTCTACATCTTCATATTGCATATGAGCATATACACTTGGTGACGGAATCAAATTTAATACAGTTTGAGATCAGCATTTAAGGAACTACATCGATACCTGAGTCTTGTATGTAACATATTTAACTTTCTACAGCCAGAAGAATAAAACTTAGTGAGGCACATTCCCCCTGAAAAGAAATTTTAACGTTTAAATGTTAAAATAGTGTTACTAGATCTGGTGTCAGTATCAAGATTATTCCAATGCTTTATTGTATCAGGTATAAATGATCTTTCAAATAAACTTAGTCTTATTTCTGGGATTGTATAATTTTCTTGGTTTCTCAAATTATAAAGCTAACATGTGAACTGGATTAGGCATAATGTCATGTAAATAGGGAGGGGGTAAGATTATTATGAATTTTGTAAAGTAATGTAAGTTTCCGGAAATTTTCTACGATTGCTTAATGTTTCCCATCCAGTCTCATAATATAAAACTCTGTGGACTAGTAAATATTGGTAAGACCAGTTTACAATTTCTGGCAACCTCTAACTGTAATTTTTTCTAATTTTGTCAGAATTAGGTAACAATTACATTCGTCCCATAGTTCACATGCGTATTCCATAAGAGGTCTAATAAAAACATATATAATTTTCGATAACGTTATCTCTATTTAAAGTAAATTTCAGTTTCCCGTTAATACTGATATATGTCTTGAAGCTAATTTGATTATATTATTTACATGATCTGTCCATTGGCAATTTTCATTTAAAAGTTACCCCGAGATGTTTGTGCTTAGCTGAAGTTTTGTAATGGTGTATTATTAAACAATTAACTGATGTTAAAAGGTTTGTTTTGTTTGTTTGTTTGATTAATTAACGTCCTATTAACCAGCTATGGTCATGTTAAGGGACGGCCTCCCATGGATGGACTGTTGTGGCGTGTATGTAGTGCGAGGTGAAGTTGTTTTGGGAGACTGCGGTATGTTCGTTGTTTGTGTCTTCTTGGTATAGTGGAACTTTTGCCCTTTTTATAGTGCTATTATCACTGAAGCATCGCCGCCGGAAGACACCAAGCAAACATACCCCACCCGGTCACATTTATACTGACAACGGCGAACCAGTCGTCCACTCCCAGTATGCTGAGCGCCAAGCAGGAGCAGAAACTACCACTAATTTTATAGACTTTTGGGTGTGTCTCGGTCAGGGGACAGAACCAGAGCCTTCCTTCACAGGGGCGAACGCTCAACTCGAGGCCAAAAGTGAGGCGGTGCCAAGGGAGGCATTAGGAAAGATAAAGTCAGTTAGAGAAAAGAGAAAAGATAAGATCCCTAAATTTAGGTCGCCTTTTACGATCATGCAATAGGGGCAGCAGGTACAATTCTAACGCCCTACCTGCAGGGCTCGGTTAAAAGGATTATTAGAACAGTGAAAAAGCACTACATCTGTTTTCGAAGGATTAAAAGTCACTTTCCATTTGTTAGAACAACTCTTCAATTAAGCTAAATCGTAGTTCATTACCTGTTTCTCATTTCTATGTTATTATCTGAAGAAAATGATAGAGATGTTATCATCAGCCAAACATTCTTGTAAGAGATAGTAAATTGTCAGTTATATTCGTTATAAATATTAAAAATAAACAGAGGACCAAGGACAAGAGCCCCTGTGGAACTCCCGCTTTTAATAAGCCAATAGAAGAAGTAGAATTTCCTAAAATAACTTGCTGTTTTCTATCAAGTAAAATAATTTTTACCCAAGAAGAATATTACCTTTTATACCATATGCATATAATTTTATTAAAAGACCTCTGCTGCCAAACTCTTATCGAAAGCTTTCGATATATCCAAAAAATGTCATACAGTTTGCTGTTTATTTTCTAATGATGAGCATATATTTATGGTATATTTCTATTAACTGATAAACAAGTCGAGTGTTCCTTAACAAAACAAGATTTGATACTTATATAATAAATTGTTATCTATTAGATAATTATGGGAGGTAATTTGTGTACCAATTCTTTCGAACAGTTTACCTACAGAACTTTAACAATGAGATAGGTCGGTTAATTTAGAAGGAAGAAATGACTCATTTTCTTAAATAGTGAAAGAACAGTAGCTAATTTCCACGCAGAAGGAAACTTACATCACGTAGCGATTCGCTTTAAATAAAATGAGAAGAGGTTCGCAGACAGTTTCAGCAGTGTTTTTCAAACATGTTATGACTTATGGTATCAATTCCTGTTGCCTTATTTAATTTCAAACATTTAAGGAATTATCAAGGAATATCAGTTTTGGTAATTGTAATGGTAAGATACAGACGAGTTGCATCGTGAAGGAAAACTTGGGGCTACTAGGTTCATCATCAATATTAGCTATAGAAACAAAAATAGTTATTAAGACATTTGCTTTACTTTTTATCATCGTGTACTTTGTTTGTTTGTTTTGTTTGATTTATTAACGTCCTATTAACAGCTATGGTCATGTAAGGACGGCCTCCCATGTATGCGGTGTGTTGCGTGTATGTTGTGCGAGGTGAGTGTATTGGGAGACTTGCGGTATGTTCGTGTTGTGTCTTCTTGTATTAGTGGAACTGTTGCCCTTTTTTATAGTGCTATATCAACTTTAAGCCTGCCGCCGAAGACACCAAGCAACACACACCCAACCCGGTCACATTATACTGACAACGGGCGAACCAGTTGCTCCCACTTCCCTGTATGCTGAACGCTAAAGCAGGGACCAGAAAACTAACACTCTTATAGGACTTTGGTGTGTCTCGGCAGGGGACCAGAACCCAGAGGCCTTCCTCACAGGGGCGAACGCTCAACTCAAGGCCAAAAGTGATTGGCGGTGCCAAGGGAGGCATTAGGAAAGATAAGTCAGTTTATGAAGAAGAGAAAATATAGATCCTATAATTTAGTCGACCTTTACGATCTGCAATAGGGGCAGCAGGTAAATTCAACGCCCTACCTGGCAGGGCCGTGTACTAAAATAGTTGCTGACAGGGTCATACAATGCAGGATAGTTTCCTAGAATAGCCGATTTTTGCCAATCAGTCGGACGCATAAGTCGCCAGTAAGATTTTGAGTTCAGACGCATCTAATTAGATCAATCAAACATAACACATTAGCGTAAAAAAGGATAGTTTGGCATGTTTTTTCATGTTATTTACTTTGGTTTCTTTGAGCTTTACAAAATTTTTCCAGGGAAGACGTTACCTTTTTGTTTTTTACGAAATCAGCATGTAATCTATTTCTTTTTCTAATTTCAAGTCGGAGTTCGGATGTAAACCCAAGGCTTGTCGTTTTTTCTAATAGTACCTTTTTAATTGGGATACTAGAATTGGCAAACTCTAAATCTAAAAACTTTGAGGTAAATAAATTCACATGACTTCGTCTATAAGTAGAAGCAGCAGTTAAACAACATTCAAGGATAATATCTAATAAGGATTATTAAAAAAATAAAATTTGCATCTTTTATAAATCATACATTTCATGAGTTAAAGCTACAAAGATAATTTTTTGTCGGATAATTCTATTACGGCGACAGTGGGCGAGTGATCACTAAATTTCGTCGTCAACAGGTAAAAACAGAGGATTCATTACTTTAATATTTATCACTTACAGAGTAACAAGGTCTATCCATTGTACTTGTGTTATACTGTTATACGTGTAGGTCTCAGTAATTACCATTATATCAGATTAAAAAGCATGGTAAATACATGGATTTACTTATTCGTTTACAGTGAGGAAATCAACATTAGTATCACCTTGTTAACTACATTAGTTCTGATAGAAAATGCACTATCAATAGAGTTTTGAAAATACATTCCAGATCTAAACTTTGATATACCTGGAGGGGCGTAAATTGTAACATAATAATATAGTCGACTTAATTCATTTACTAGTTCTAACCATTATACTTCACTTGATTAAATTTCTAAATCTCGCTTCTATTTGAAGTGTTTTCATTAGGATAAATTATAACCATAACTCGCCACCGTGGCTGTTTCTGTCTTGTCTCAACGGTTCATGAAACCATCTATTGTAAATTTTTGAAGTTTCATAGTTTTGCGTCCAGATGAGTATTCTGTAACAGATATCACTTTGATATTCATGCGTAAACCAATTGCCTACATAAGTATTTTTGTTTCGAACGCTTCTGCTATTTAGGTTGAAACAATAGATATTTTCCCGTTACTTTCCCGGACCTGGATTTGTTTCGATATCATTACATAGAAAAGAGAATAGAAGAAGATTAATTACTAAATTGGTCACTGGTAATACCGATTGCCAGTGTGATAAGGACATAGGTCTAGGATAATAAGCCTTCATTATTGAAGATAACAATTATAATATAATAAAAAGAAAGTAACTCATTGGTTATTGTGGACAAAAGTGTGTGGTGGATAATGCCTTGACCAGAGTAACAAATATTTGATATATGTGTAGCCCTATGGCCGCCTATACAAGATATATCAATGACACATCAAGATACCACAAACAAAACATTGGCGACAATCCTGTGGACTACAAGTACATATAACTACTATGCAGACATGCTGGGTCAGGCTGTTAGAATTAGAGAACAAAAACACAACATAGTCAATACAGGTGAGATAAAATAAAACTCCCGAAGGAAAAACAATATCAATACAGAACATTTAAACTCGAGCTTGAAAATTTGAAACACGGGAGTTATACATATAAATACTAACTTGGCAATCTGGTTATAGAAATGCAGAGTCTGGAAAAATTGTTTGTATTTCAATCCTTAATATATATCTAGATATTATACCTTGGGTGGATGTGATACACGGTCAACATATCTATCACAATATATAATGCATTAACTTTATAAATTTTGGACGACACATATACAATCTATATATCTGATTACTTATTAACTTGGCGACACGCTATAACTATCCTTATATACTGATACTTTATAATGACGCACAGGTATACATATCTATATACTATAACTTTATAATTTACGACACGATATACATATATCTATATCTGATTACTTTATATTTGGCGAACACGCTATACCCCAATAATATCTTTTATATACTGATACCTTTATAATTGACGACACGGTATACATATATAATATTCAACTGATACCTTATAATTTACGACACGGTAAACATTATCTATATACTGATATTCTTTAATAATTGGCGACACTGCTAATAAACATATCTATATACTGATTTACTTTATAATATTGGCGACACGCTATACATTATCTTTATACTGATACCTTTATAATGGCGACACGCTATACATATCTATTACTGTATACCTTATAATTACGACACGGTTATAACATATATATACTTACTGATACCTTTATAATTTACGACACGGATACATATATATATACTGGATACCTTTATAATTGACGACACGGTATTACATATCTATATATTTGATACTTTATAATTGGCGAACGCTATACATATATTATATTCTAATTACCTTTATTAATTTGACGGACATCGGTATACATATCTATTACTGATACCTTTTAATTGACGACACGTATTACATATCTATATACTGATACCTTTATACATTGATCGACACGGTATACATATCTATATACTGTACCTTTATTGACGAACCCGGCTATACATATCTTTAATACTGATACTTTTAAATGACGCCACGCGGTATACATTATATATACCTGTTACCTTTATAATTGACGACACGTATACATATCATATATACTGATACTTATAATGGACGACACGGTATTACATATATATATACTGATACGCTTTATAATTTACGACACGCGTATACATATCTATATACTATCCTTAATATTGACGACACGGTATACATATCTATATACTTATTTACTTATACATTGGCCGACACGCTATACATATACTTTATACTGATACCTTTTATTAATGAACGACACGCGTATACATATATATATACTGATACTTTATAATTGACGACACGGTATACCATATATATATACTGATACCTTTATATTTACGACACCGGTATACATATCTATATACTGATACCTTTATAATTGACGACACGGTATACATATCTATATATTGATTACCTTAATAATTGACGGACATGTAATACAATATCTATTGACTGATAACTTATAATTGTTGACACAGTATTAATATACAATGAATATATACAGTATACATTTATAATTTGACGAACACTGTTATACATATCTAGGTTGAGTAATTACTTATGACTTTTATAATCGTTGACACGGTATCAGGTCTGTGTGTACATTAGATTGGCTGCCTTACCATTAAGATGACAACAGTTAACTATTTACATGTATCATGCCATTAGATGACACAGTTGTAGTATTCTCGTGAGCATGTATCTGATGATACCATGATGATTATACGATGTATTTTTACCACTAAAAACTTAAAACAAGTGTTGATGACATGCATATGACTATGTAGATAGGTTAACTCTAGGTGTTTAGTTTGTCTTATTTACCTTCTCTTGAGATCGAATGAGAGATTTTGGAGGCTCTGTATGTGTGTTTTCTGAAACATTGTTCTTAACGAAGGTCCGTCCAGATCCATAGACCAGAAATGACACGACGTTTACCGTCCATCCGAGATTGGGAAAGGTGCTTAATCAAGGCGTCCTGTCTGGCTTTTGTAAAGTCAGTTCAGTAGGATGAAGCATTTTTTATTGGCATGTTTTTAAGAAGCAGATTTTGCTTTCTGTGTGCTAGAAATTTTGTTCTTAATTCTCCACATTATCGAATAATTCTACATATGTAGTATTGTGCTTTCCCTGCCTTGAGTTGATTTTACCGATAGACTGTACGCGGATCTGTATTATGTCTTCTTACATACACAATTGTGATGGCGACGTCCTTATAATATAGTTAGAAAGATTTTTCTCACTTAACTCGTGTACAATAATAGAGTACAAGTTTTACCTTAGATCCTCACCGGGTTGAAGGCACGTTTGTGAAATGAACACGATAAAGAGTCTCACTCCCCCCATAATTAGCTCTAGTTCTTTCAAAGCCATCTCATATAACTGCAACACCTTGTTCTCCACTGTTCAAACGGAGTTGTCGCCCCTGATCTCGGTCACACAGCACGTCCTCCGCAACAGTCAAGTCAATGATAGTTTTTTGCAATTCTATATTCTGACAAACGTTTCTGGACCTGCTTCCCTTATATAACGGATTTACGGCCTTGTTGAATAGGCATGAGAACTGGGTGATATAACTGGCATTTACATAGCATTGAGTTACAGATGAGTCAGCCGAGTAATTTGACAAACATACTGGAACTGCTCACTATGGACAATAATTGCTTTTTTTACCATACATATCTGTCCATGATTCTCTTGGTTAGTCTTGACATAAAATAACGAAAAAAAAAAAAAAAAAAAAAAAAAACCAGGGTCTTCAAACACGGTTTGAGAAAGCTTCGTACTTAATCAATGGAACTACGACACCAAAAAACAAATAAAGAGATAAAATTAAACATAAACTCCAGGTCTAAGTTGACCCAGGACAAGTTTTAATATGGGGTAGTATAAATCTTCTTGGTCGTGCTTACGAGAGGACTTTCTGTTCCTTACTTCATTGCTGGGTAGGTTATGTTTTCTTATTAGTGTCCCTCTTTAATTTTGGTTCCATTGATTGGAGTGATCTGATAACTTGAGAAAACTGACGTACCAGTGTTTACATGTAACGGGTCACTGCTTTCAGGTATGCGGTAGCACGTGATGTTAAACACACACCTTTACAGGTAACAATACTGGGTGAGACTATAGTCACTGTTTATTTTACGGTTGGGTTTTTAAATTTTTATTACCGGTGTGCCATACAAAAACTTCAGGGATTAATCACCACTTACTTCAATAGTTTCATTTAGATTGAATTTATTGTCATTTCTATGTATCGGACTGTGGCAACTTACAGATCAAACCATCGGTCACCACCACACCATGAGATCAAACACACGTGATCGTCAGTATGTATTTACATGCTGAGTTTATAGTTAAGTTTTCTTCACCCTCCGCATATAACACGTCAGACAGCGTGACCCGGCAACTGCCATTCTGGTGAATTACATTGGTGTCGTGGACCATACTAATTTCAACAGATTTGATCCCTCGTCTTTTAGGTGATATGAGCAAGCTGTAATTTTCATTTGGTATTTTATACACATATTATTATATTTACACTGTTAAAAAAGGAAGTACACTGCAGTACAAAGAGGTAGACTCAACTTTCATCTCCATTAAGTCATTAAATTCAAACAGGTATAGTAACAATCAAAATAAAGCTATAGAAATCTAATATATGCAAGATAGCTATACTCATCATTTACTGTGAGTAAATAAAGTATTTTCACCCATTTAACTCTCGCAGAGTCCTACATCACACCTCTTATCGATCTATTGTTCATCATATAAGCCTCACACAATCATTTGTGTGCATATAATTATAATACATACAATTTAAAACCTACTAAATATAAATGGGAAAATCCCTCATTTTACTCCATTGCAGGACCCTGAACCCAACTGGTCCAAGCGTAGTTCGCGCTAGTGTGATGTGAACACTCGTTGCTAGGGTGCCAATGCACGTAGAGATATATCTGTTGAGCGGCCAATTATTCTCTGCGCCATGCGAGAACCCAGACAACGATGAACTGGGATGAGTGAGAAAGTGAAGGAGCTAGAACCAAAATACATATAGTAACTGCTCGCTGCGCGAAAAAAAATCTACATCGAGTCCCACAGCGAAGCTCTAGGTAAAACAACTGGTATCTTGTCCACAACAGTATAAGATTGAGAGAGCAACAGTTGGCATCTAGGGCAGCGGGTGTTACATATCTAACCGTTACGATTGTGATACCTGTGCGTGCGCCTAGTTGCATTGATCGCCTAGTCCGAGGCTGGAATGTTGAGTGCTTGACAGTTCCTAGGATCTTATCTTTCTATGCATCTCGCTTATATAAGTCTTTTTGAAATCTTCCTACTCTTTCCTAAAAAGTCCTACCGCTTGGACAAAAGTCAGCACCTCACTTTTGGGCATGTAGTTGAAGCGAGGCTCCGCGCTTTCACACTATCATAGATTGGATTCTTAGGCTCTGGTTCTGAGCTCCCCTGGACACGTAGAACCCACACCAAAGTCTATAAAAGTATGCGTAGTTTTACTTGGCTCCTGCTTAGCGACTCAGGCATAACGTGGAGTGGGACGACTTAGGGTTCGCCCGTTGTCAGCTTAACAAAATCCATAAATAACGCGACCGGAGTGGGGTGTGATTTCTTGGTCTCTGATAGTCTAAAGGGTCGGGCATGCTTCAAAGATGACTATAGCCATACCTATAGAACATAATACAATTTGTGAGCATACACTGGCGCAACTTTAGATAGGTCCAACTATACAAGAAGTACATGTAACTTTCAATACCGAGATCAAGGCCATCTATTACCGCCTAGTCTCCTCAAAACACCGCACTCTTCGTCAACCACTGCACACTTTGGATCATAACCAAGTGGATGACAGCTCGGTTCCTCTGACTCTGCCCAATAGCTGCTTAATATAAGGACGTTAATTAATCAAACAAATCAAAATACAAACAGCTCGACATCCAGTGCCTAATCTATTCCAAGGGTCATATGCTTCACATTTTGGGGCACCCGGTTTACTCGAGCTTAACCTTACAAAAACAGGGAGAGTTAGTATAACAATTTGAATTTTCGATAACGTGTACAGCAGATTTAATCAAAAACATATTACAGATTTGCCCTCATGAAGAATTGGATCAGGACACTTTATTTTTCTCGATAGTGAGTTGAATACATAGTCGATAAGGAAGTAAGCTTTTAAATTATCCATTAAAAAAGTTATCTTTTACACTCATAATGAAAGACATTCTATATTCCTCCGTTAATGTTGTTAAAAGACTTTATTTAAACCTCACTAGAATAAATGCGAGTGTAAGGGAATTTATAAGTCCCGATTCTACTTCATACAATTCTAAGAGTTGTTATTTTGGCTTTTCTGAGTTTATCTGTAGTAGGGCATTCTGCAATGTCTCTCTTTAGATTCTTTTAAACATACACAACTAACCCGCACATCAGTGTAACAATAAGTGCGCGTATATTGGTATTCATAATAATTATCAATTATACTTATTTATGACTCTCAAATCAATTTTTGGATCTTATAATAATATATTTTCTTTTTTCTAACATAACCTCGTTGTATCTCTGTTGTTTCCCCGTAACCTTATGACCATCTGGATATAACACATGCTAGCTGATACTAACTAGTGTGTCTGAATAATGTGCATGTGCAATCGTTTTAGCACTTTAGCTACAAAACCAATATAGCATCTGGATGCTGATAGTGCAACCACAAACTCCCTTTACCTCAGTTCAGATCGTAAGATGTCTCAATGCAGAACATGAATGTGACAGCGTTCTTTGAGAACAAAGCAGCACATTATGAATGGAAATTGGGCATACTTTCTCAGATGAATAACAATGTGGTCTGTAACCATCTGATTTTTGCTCGCTGCATACTTCTGTTGGGTTATTGATTTTCGAACTGATTACAAAATTCTAGGTATGGCCATGGATTTTATCAGCGAAATGCACACTAATATGAACGCTACGAAATAAGTTAGAGTTTATAGGCTTATATCTGTCAGGAGTTATTTGCTTTTAATCTAATTTGAAGTGTTTGAGGTATCGATAGGTTATAGATATAAATATTATTATACATTATATGCAACCTCCGGTTGCTAGTCCCAAATTTGCGTCCTGAAAAGAAATGGTGTCCGTGAGTTCCGGCTACAGATATTTTTACTGTGAGCCGCGATTTTCAGACAAACATACTTTAATTTAAGTGTAACTTGAAATATCCTAAAATGATAATATAGCCGATCTGGTCTTGATCCATTTGGAATCCATCCAAGTCACTGCTCCTCTGGCAACACTTCTTACGTGTGTATGCAAAAAACACCCCGGAATGATGCCAAAAACCATTCCAGTATGACACCCCAACAAATTCAAATATACTAAAACGCCCCTTAGCGGGACCGTATTGTAAAATACAAAATACATTTAACATGCGTAAATTACGACAATTATTACCACGATGTGGACATCGCTACTATACTACTAGGCAGTACTGCAAGTTAAACATTCTGCCACTTTAAATGTTCAAACTACCCTGGACCCTGCTTATGGAGAATGACATAATAATGATCAGTACCCAAGTCCACTAGATTACTCTTATCATGCTAAAGATCAATCATAGCATAACATGATAGTTATCGATAATTTGTTCATTTTATGAAATACTCAGAGCATCATATATAAGTGACTCAAACTTAGAATCATTCATTGATTCTCAATGCTTGATCGCATGTGTAAGTAATCAACAAGACTATGAATTGTTCCAGATTGCGGCTAGACATCTCCGCCCATTCTTCCCTTTGGAGCCCGAAATGCCACTTTTATCCACACACTGTGCGATGACTCCTAACATAACCATTGACGTATACACTTATAATTGTTAACATATTTACGGATTTTTGTGTCCTATGAAGTCACGCAAAATCAATTTGCATCTTCTTTAAAAATAGTATGGGCCGTGAAACGGCACAACATTGGCGCTTGATTCTAATATTATCAATACATACTGCGAAAACCTTGAATCGCTCATATCATGCGTCTTTTATGATATGTACTAGCTAGTAATTATTTATGAAACCCATGAGTGTGATATTCAGTATGCCATAGTAAGTTCTAACAATTATAGACGAAATACCATCAATTACATTTCCTATATTGTAGCCTGCGATCTCTACTGCAATGCTCCTATTGAAGGAATAGAAAAATTATCCTAGATATTCCAACATTAGACAAAGTTACTCTAAACAAACAAGGTAATACACTCTAGTTTCACCCACTAACTGCTTGGAGTTAATCAAGTTAAAAAAAGATTTGATTATAACAATTTTTATGGTGTTACTAATTATATTGTATGTGATGGCATATAGTTGCTTCCTAGTTTCTATTATCTTTCTCATCAGTTAAATAATTGTGAATAAGAACCCATATATAGTAGACCGTTAACATCCTCACTTTAACCTCGCTATCAGAATCAAACAAACATTACACCAGGCGCTGATGTCCATAATATCAATTGGTAATTCAATTAGAACGCATCTGCTAATTATCTATAGATATAATCTTGAGATAATACATACCAATCTGAAGCGACTAATAGACCTGCCTTCGGCGATATTTTTACGTCCAAGAACGGATATTACGCCGCAATCCACGGTAAAACATCAAATACATAAATGCATATTTGGTATCATTGATCTATTTAGTACTGAAAGAGAGACTTCCAAATACAGGTGTAATTCTGTGCGACTTGCTGAATGTGGAAAACAACAAATACGTATGTAGTAAACTCAGCACAGAGAGATATATAAACATGCCAGCTTAATTGGTCGTGAAGACTGCAATGATGTGTCTATTGAATTACATCAGAAATATCATGGTGGTGATCGATTATCGATGATATGAAAATAAATAATTGAAATTTTATAAAAAGATGTCAACAATTTACTGTGCTTCTTCCAAACGTACAATAATTATAGAGACGAGAAAACAAAATCATCCAAAGCAAATTGCGAATAAGTGACTATCAAAAAATCTAAACGCTCTATTTGCTGGTACTAATCTCAATTGCTAATCATCATGTCAGTCACTCGACATGCGTGATCAAAGCCATTTCTATTACATTCATCTCTTACCCTGTGCAGTGTCTGTCATAAACACGTTCCGTGGCTCAGCTTGCGACACAAATATGTCATGTATTAAAATCCTTAAAGTCATAATTCTTTTATCTTTCCCTCCAATTTTCAAATTAACCCAGGTACCCGCCCCAATGCGAGTGCAACACGGATAAATCTTCCGATATGCGACAACAACGTTACTTACAATCATACAAATATCGGAATATTTGGAAAAATAATCCGCATATACATAAAAAAGATAATGTGTAGTTTGTAATAACTGATTGAGCAGGTTCTTTCTTTGCTCCAAATTGAGACAATAAGTGACCTTCAATGTAGTAATGTGAAAGTTTAAAAAGCTTGAAGACAAATAATTATCAATCAAATTTGACATTACTCATAATTTTGTTTTTTGAACGAGTGAGATCGCGTACCCTGACCGGCGCTTGTGCTGAACTTATATGAAATTTTATGTCATGATTAGTAACCAGTAATATGAGATAACATGAATAAACAATTTAAGGCCATGCTCTCATTTAATACAGTCACTTAGCGTTTATGAAATTCAGAATATTAAAAAAGGAGGTCTCTAACAAGCTGAAGTAGAGAATATCGTAGAGCTCAGTTTCATTGTGTCTAACGCTAGGCTGGTGCCTTCCTGTGATAAACGGACACCACAACATGCTTACTAAAATACTATAGTTATTAAAGAATTTAAACACTGTCTTGTATAGTCATTTTAATTGGTGTAAAATTTCACTGATTCACTTTAATAGTTTTATCTTTAGATGATGCAAAAAACTGTACGTACCAGATGATTACACTGTGGTAAATGTTATCAGAATCCGTATTATGCCCTTAATTGATAGTTGATTATAGAGTGTTGTTAATTTATTAATTTGATTACCTTCATGCTTATGGAGATGAACATAATCCTTGCATTAAAGTTCACTAAGATGCGTGATGCAAGTACAATTACAATAAGCATGTTTGTGTTATTAATATAGAACAAAAAAACATATACAATACAAGCCTATACTCTTTAATAATTATCAAATGTTATACTCATAATAGATTCAATCTGGACTTCTGCTTGTCAAGAGCCTGATGACGAGAAACTATTCCTTATGAATCGATTATAAAAGCCATTCTGCCTATAATAATAAACAACAAAACAATGCAATTTTCCTAACTGTTATAGTGATAAAAGCACTTGGTAAGCATGAAACCTAAAACGGTGATTCACCGTTGTCAGTATAATGTGGAACCGGGTTTTGGAAGTGGATGTTGTTAAATACTTATATGGGTGGTCTTCTATGTAATAGTCTTGAGACATATATTAGTCACTTTCAGTAGATAGCATGTAGATATTCGAAAAGATTTTACTAAGCACTAATAAACGTAAAAAGGGCAAATAGTTGTCCGGACACTGTTTATACAAGAAGATCACAACATGAATAACTCCGCACGTTCCCCGATAAACCAAACCGCACCTCGTGCAAACAATCACACAATCGAAAACATCTGCGCCCACACCGCAATACTATGGGAGGCCGGTATCCCATTACAAATGGTACGCTCAATATTAGTCTTTTTTTAACTATGTGGATCATGGTAAAATCCAAAAGATCGTGGAAATAAGTTCGGTCCAAATAAGTATTTAATAAATCACTTTCCTATGATCGGCGTAGGCCGATTTCCGGAGTGTCCAGCAATAATAGCAACCGCAGGGAGACCGAGCTCTAGATTTTCCTAAACTGACTTACATCAAGCACTTATTTAAATTCGAGACCATAGTCAACATAAATTAAAACAAAACCCAAATTTCCTATGAAAATTGTATGCAATCCTTTTAAGAACACATACTATTCAATACCTCCAAGATAATATGATATACATTGTAACTATGGATTGTAGTAGATCACACCTACATATCTCTTGGATTTCACCACTGTTTCTCAGAAAGTAATGAAGCGATCTGTCTTAAATTTCATATGTAGTATGTTTGAAAAAGTTTAAAAAGCAGGGAAAAGATCCCTCTTTCCATTATCAAACATAGATCATTCTTTGGTGGGCGCCAAGATCCCTCTGGGATCTCTTGTTTAATAGTTAATCAGATTGAGGCCTAGGGAAGCATGTAATCGTATCGCATGAGCGGAGTCTCCGCAGACTCCTCCGCGCTTAGGCGAGACACCAGTCGTTAATGTCAAACGTTTAGTTGGTGTAGAGCAACGGTCCCTCGTAGCTAGGGGTTCTGCTTGCTTAGAAGGCGTTTTACCCTCCATCAATGAGAAGTTGGAAGTCAGGTCACATCTCATTCGTTGCAGCCACATGGGTAATGTCTCCCCCTCATACAAAGCCCACAGAGTTCCCGAAATATTTGGCTACCGAAATTTGTGCCCTGATCAGTGTGCACCTGTAAAGGACACCCGAACGTTGATATGAACCTATCTACAAAGCTATACGCCACCGACTCGGCTGACTGGTCGGGGATTGCTTCTAACTCTACCCATTTGGTATATTGATCTACCATCATGACTATATACCGATTTCCCGCCTTGCTAGGGGTGAAAGGGCCTAGGATGTCTATGTGAACTCTCTCTAAGGGAAAGCCAGCTTGATAGGACACCAGTCCTGTTTGGCCACATGGCCCTTCTTGTTTTTAGCACAGGAGACACATGATCGTACGTGTAGTTTGGCGTCCTGCCTCATACCGACGATGATACGTTGATATGATAAGATGAGAAAACGTAATGCTGATCTCTTTGAGATAGTTGAAAATACGATTATGTCTCACGACATGGAACAATGTGTACTTGTCAGAGACATCGTAATACTTATCTCGTATGTGTTTAATATCAATATAGTACACTAAAATCTGTTCAACTGTGAGAGGAGAATCACATGCATAGCATGTAGGAGGATCATCCCCTCTTAATACACAGGAATGTGTAAAATATATGTGTCCAGTTTGGAGCTGGGAGAGAACAACTTCCTCTCTGCGGTCTCTCCTATCCGACAGTTTCGGATTAAGTGTAGGCTGTATTTTAAACAGTTTATTGTTTGTTTCGGGGGCTGTGACCGGGTGGGGTGTGTTGCTTGGTGTCTTCGGCGGCATGCTTCAGTGATATAGCACTATAAAAAGGGCAACAGTTCCACTATACAAGAAGACACAACATGAATATACCGCAGTTTCCCAAAACATACACGCAATACACCGCATACATGGGAGGTCGTCCTTGCATGACCAATGCTGTTAATAGAACATTAATTAATCAAATTAAATAATACTATGACAGAGAACCTGTTAGATACATTTAAAAAATTCAAAAAGCCCCAGGGGCCTGTGCTAGGGATGATTTAATGTTGCCATCCCGAGGTGTACACCAGGGTTCCCTTTTAGGTCCAAAACTATATCAAATTAATGTCTAATTTGGAAAAACGATATCATATTCTCAAAAGTATACATTTCTGCAAATTTTGACTAAACATATGTAACTTCCAAATTTGAAATAATTTTCTTACGGGTTCTTGAAACCAAAAAATGACCAAATTCGGAGGTCTAATTTTTCGCAATATCAAATTTTCACCAAAATGGTACACCCTCTCTTCGAG
Source organism: Argopecten irradians irradians (assembly GCA_004382745.1). Taxonomy (NCBI): domain Eukaryota; kingdom Metazoa; phylum Mollusca; class Bivalvia; order Pectinida; family Pectinidae; genus Argopecten; species Argopecten irradians. The sequence goes on from SAYR01019729.1 coordinate 194,052, forward strand.
TTCTTTTACACCAAACATATTTAGTAATTTTCTAGCACATATGTTAGAAAACTTTATTCAAAATTTCAAAAAAAAAAAAAAAAAAAAAAATGACCGGTAAAGTTGTCAACTGAGTTGTAGATTACCGTGGGATAGTTTTTCCAAGAAAAATCACATATCCTTATATTACTCGTATAACATTAAATCAAAGGATGCAAGTATTATATTTCTATTGACATGATATGTTCTCTTTAATAGAATGAATTTTTGGCACTGAAATGTTATTATTTAATGGATTTAAGAAAAAAAGATAGGGTTCTTCTATTGAATAGTAAGCCAAAAAAGGTTTAGCGGAAGTAGTTTACTTCCTATCAACATGGTCTGTCATGTACTCCTTGAGTACCTGGAACTCTGTGTAGAGTGTTGATCTTTATAAAAATTAAATTTAGGATATGAATAATTAACGGTTACCTGAGATCTGATTCAGAATGGAACAAAGATGTGTAAAATCAGTTAATTGAAAAGGACATTTGTGATTTTTTTATCAATATGTCTCAGCTTCACTCATCACAGCCAATTTACATGGTGATTTTTGATTTAAACATATTTTATTTGCATATATACAAATGGGATCAGACACAAGTTGTAAACTTATAATCCGTCTTCTCCCGTAATACATGAATGATGAAAGATAATAGATATGTATACCGTGTCGTAAATTATAAAGCGGTATCAGTATATATATATGTATACCGGTGTCGTCAATTATAAGTATCATTATATATGATATGAAATACGTGTCAGTCAAGGTATAAAGGTAACAGTTATATATAATGTATACGCGTGGCGTCATTATAAAGTATCAGTATTAAAGATATGTATACCGTGCGTCCAATAAATGGTACATATATAGATATGTATTACCGTGTCGATCAATGTATAAAGGTATCAGTATATCAGATATGTATTACCGTGTCGTCATTAAAAGGTATCAGTAATAGATATGTATACCGATGTCGTCACAATTATAAAGTATTAGAATATATATGATTATAGCTTCGCCAATTATAAAAGTAATCAATATATAGATATGTAATACCGTGTCGTCAATTATAAAGGTAATTCAGTATATATATATGTATTACCTTGTCGTAAATTATAAAGGTATCAGTAAGTATATATATGTTATAACCGTGTCGTAATTATAAAGTATACAGTAATAGAGATGTTTATAGCGTGTTCGCCATTATAAAGGTATCAGTATAAAGATATGTAGTAGCGTGTCGCCAATATAAAAAGTAATCAGTATATAGATATGTATAGCGTGTCGCCAATTATTAAAGAGTATCAGTATATAGATAATGTTTACCGTGTCGTAAATTATAAGTATCAGTTGAATATTATATATGTATACCGTGTCGTCAATTATAAGGTATCAGTATATAAGATATGTATAGCGTGTCGCCAAGGTATAAGTAATCAGATATAATAATATGTATACGTGCGTAAATTATAAAGTTATCAGTATATAGTATGTATACCTGTCGTCATTATAAAGTATCAGTATATAAGGATGGTTAATAGCGTGTCGCCAATTATAAAGTAATCAGATATATAGATATGTATTCTGTCGTCCAAAATTTATAAAGTTAATCATTATATATTGTGATAATATGTTGACCGTGTATCAACATCCACCCCAAGGTATAATATCTAGATATATATTAAGGATATGAAATACAAACAATTTTTCTCAGACTCTCTTTCTATAACCAGATTGCCAGTGAGTTAGATTTATATGTATAACCCCCGTGTTTCAAATTTTCAGTCGAGTTAAAACTGTTCTGATTGATATTTTTTTCCTTCGGGAGTTTTATTTTATCTCACCTGTATTGACTATGTTTGTTTTTGTTCTCTAATTCTAACAGCCTGTACCCAGCATGTTGCATAGTAGTATATGTACTTGTAGTCCACAGGATTGTCGCCAATGTTTTTGTTTGTGTATCTTGATGTGTCATTGATATATCTTGTATAGGCGGCAATAGGGGCTACACAATATATCAAATGTTACTACTGTCAGCATATCTCACCACCACTTTTGTCCACAATATCCATGAGTTACTTTCTTTATTAATATTATAATTGTTATCGCAATAATGAAAGGCTTATTATCCTAGACCTATGTCCTTATCACACTGCAATCGGTATTACAGTACCAATTTAGTAATTAATCTTCTTCTATTCCTTTTCATGTAATGATATCAAAACAAATCCAGGTCCGGGAAAGTAACAGGGAAAATATCATTGTTTCACCTAAATAGCAGAAGCGTTGCGAAAACAAAAATACTTATGTAGACAATTGGTTTACGCATGAATATCAAGTGATATCTGTTACAGAATACTCATCTGGAGCAAACTATGAAACTTCAAATTTAACAATAGATGGTTTCATGAACCGTGACGACAGACAGAAACAAGCCACGGTGCGAGTTATTGGTTATTGTTATCTAATGAAATACACTTCAATAGAAGCGAGATTTAGAAATTTAATCAAGTGAAGTATAATGGTATAGAACTTAGTAAATGAATTAAGTCGACTATATTATTATGTTACAATTTACGCCTCCAGGTATATCAAGTGTTAGATTCTGAATGATTTTCAAAACTCTATTGATAGTGCATTTTCTATCAGAACTAATGTAGTTAATACAAGGTGATAACTAAATGTTGATTTCCTCACTGTAAACGAATAGTAAAATCCATGTATTACCATGCCTTTTAATCTTTGAATAATGTAATTACTGAACCTAACACGTATAAACAGTATAACACCAAAGTACAAAGTGATAGACCTTGTTACTCTGTAAGTGATAAATATTAAAGTAATGAATCCTCTGTTTATTACCTGTTGACGACGAAATTTAGTAGATCACTCCGCCCCACTGTCGCCGTAATAGAATTATCCACAAAAAAATTATCTTGTAGCTTTAACTCATGAAATTGTAATGATTTATAAAAGAGCAAATTTTATTTTTTTAATAATCCTTATGTAGAGATTATCCTTGGAATGTTGTTTTTAAACGCTGCTTCTACGTATAGACGATCATGTGAATTATTTACCTCAAAGTTTTTAGATTTAGAAGTTTGCCAATCTAGTATCCCAATTAAAAAGGTAACTATTAGAAAAAACGACAAAGCCTTGGTTTACATCCTAACTCCGACTCTGAAATTAGAAAAAGAAATAGATTACATGCTGATTTCGTAAAAAACAAAAAAGTAACGTCTTCCCTGGAAAATTTTGTAAAGCTCCAAAGAAAACCAAAGTAAATAACATGAAAAAAAACATGCCAACTATCCTTTTACGCTAATTGTTATGTTGATTGATCTAATTAGATGCGTTCTGACTCAAAATCTTACTGGCGACTTATGCGCCGACTGATTGGCAAAAAATCGGCTAAGTTCTAGGAAACTATCCCTGCATTGGTATGACTCCTGTCAGCAACTATCTTATACACGGCCCTGCAGGTAGGCGTTGAATTTACCTGCTGCCCCTATTGCAGATCGTAAAGGGCGACTAAATGTATAGGATCTATCATTTTCTCTTCTTCATAAACTGCTTATACTTTCCTAATGCCTACCCTTAGGCACCGCCACTTTGGGCTTGAGTTAGCGTTCCCCCTGAGGAAGGCTCTAGGGTTCTTCCCCTGCCGAGACACACCAAAGAACTATAAGAGTGGTAGTTCTGTCCCTGCTGTAGCGATTCAGCATACAGGGAAGTGGGACAACTGTCGCCCGTTGTCAGTATAATGATGACCGGTGGGTGTGTTGCTTGTGTCTTCGGCGGCAGGCATTCAGTAAAGTTTATAGCACTATAAAAAAGGGCAACAGTTCCACTATACAAGAAAGACACAACACGAAACATACCGCAGTCTCCCCAATACACTCACCTCGCACGAAACATACACGCAACACACCCGCATTACATGGGAGGCCGTCCTTACTATGACCATAGCTGTTAATAGGACGTTAATTAAAAATCAAACGAAAACAACAAACAAAATACACGATGTATAAAAAGTAAAGCAAATGTCTTAATAACTATTTTTGTATATCTATAGCTATATGATGATGACCTAGATAGCCCCAGTTTTCCTTCACGATGCAACCTCTTTATCTTTCCATTACGAATTACAAAAACTGATATTCTTGATATCCTAAATGTTGAAATTAAATAAGGCAACAGGAATTGATACCATAAGTTCATAACATTGTTGAAAACACTGCTGAAATGTCTGCGAACCTCTTCTCATTTTATTTTAAAGCGAATCGCTACGTGATGTGAAGTTCTTCTGCGTGGAAATTAGCTACTGTTCTTTCACTATTTAAGAAAATGAGTCATATTCTTCCTTCTAATTGAGCCGACCGATACTCATTGTTTAAGTTCTGTTAGTAAAGCTGTTCGAGAAGAATTGATACACAAATACCTCCATTAATTATCTAATAGATAATAAAAAACAATTTTAATTATAGTAAGTATCAATCTTGTTTGTTAAAGACACTCGACTGTTTATCAGTTAATAGAAAATATACCATAATATATGCTCATCAATTAGAAAATAAACAGAAACCTGTAATGAATTTTTTGATATATCGAAAAGCTTTCGATAGAGTGGCCAGAGGTCTTATTAATTAAAGATTATATGCATGATGGTATAAAAGTAAATATTCTCTCTTGGGTCAAAAATTATTTACTTGATAGAAAACAGGCAAGTGATTTTAGGAAAATTCAACTTCTTCTAATTGCTTATTTAAAAGCGGAGTCCAACAGGGGCATCTGTCCTTGGTCCTCTGTTATTTTAATATTTATAACGAATAACTGGACAATTTACTATCTCATTACAAGAATGTTTGCTGATGATACAGCTCTATCATCTTTCTTCAGATCAATAACATAGAAATAGAACAGGTAATGAACTACGATTTAGCTTATAATTGAAGGGAGGTTGTGTCTACAAAATGGAAAGTGACTTTTAATCACTTCGACAAACAGATGTAAGTGCTTTTCCACTGTCTAATAATCCTTTTAACCGAGCCCTGCAGTAGGGCGATTAGAATATGTACCTGATGCCCCTATTGCATGATCGTGAAAAGGGCGGAACTAAATTTCGTGGATTCTTATTCTATTTCTCTATACTTCACTAACTGACTTTATCTTCCCTAATGCCTCCTTGGCCCGCCTCACTTTTGGCCCGAGTTGAGCGTGTCGCCCCCTGTGAAGAAGTAAAGCTCTGGGTTCTGTCCCTACCGAGGACACACCAAAAGTCTATAAAAGTGGTAGTTTCTGCTCCTGCCTGGCGCTCAGCATACTGGGAGGGACGACTGGTTCGCCGTTGTCAGTATAATGTTGACCGGGTGGGTATATTGCTTGGTGTCTCGGCGCTATGCTTCAGTAGACTATAGCACTATAAAAAGGGCAAAAGTTCCCATATAATTAAAAGAAGACACAACAACGAACATACCCGCAAGTCTCCCAAAAACAACTTCACTCTCGCACTACATACACGCCACAACAGTCCATCCATGGAGAGGCCGTCCTTACAAATGACCATAGCTGTTAATCAGGACGATTAATTAATTCAAACAAACAAACAAACAAACCTTTTAACATCAGTTAATGTTTAATTAATACACCATGACAAAACTTCAGCTAAGCCAAACATGCGGGTACTTTTAATGAAAATTTGCCAAAGGACAATCATGTAAAATAATTATAATCAAATTCAGCTTCAAGACATATATCAGTATTACGAACTGAAATTTACTTTAAATAGAGATAACGTTATCAGAAAATATATATTTGTTTTTATGAGACCTCTTATGAATGACGCACTGTGAAACTATGGGACGAATGTAATGTTACCATATTCTGACAAAAATATAGAAAAAATTACACGTTAGAGGTTGCCAGAAATTGTATACTGGTCTATCCAATATTAACTAGTCACAAGAGTTTTAATTTATGAGACTGGATGGGAAACATTAAGCAATCGCTTAGAAAAAATTCTCGGAAACTTACATTACTTACAAAATTCATAATAATCTTACCCCTCCTATTTTACAATTGACATTATGCACTAATCACAGTTCACACTTGTTACGCCAGATTATAATTTGAGAAACCAAGAAAATTTACGAATCCAGAATAAGACTAAGTTATTTGAAAAGATCATTTATAACCTGATACAATAAAGCATTGGAAATAAATCATTGATACTGACACCAGAATCTAGTGAACACTATTTTACATTTAAAACGTTAAAAATTTCTTTTCAGGAGGAATGTGCTCCTAAGTTTTATTGCTTTCTGCTGTAGAAAGTTAAAAATATGTATACTATAACAAGACTACAGGTTCGATGTAAGTTCCTTAAAGCTGATCAATCAAACGTATTAAATTTGAAATTTCCGTCACCACAAGTGTATAATGCTCATAAATGCCAATAGAAGATTGTGTAGAACATTATTTGTTAAATTGTCCAATATTTGATATTTCTAAAAATGCCATTCAAACATAAAACTAGCGAAACGATTTAAAATTAATTACGGAATTTATCCTTGAGATTACTACTGCTATTCTGGTTCGGAAGCACTTTCATAATGACAACTGTTCTATTATTTTATTAGTCCAAGACTTTATTAGCCATACTAAACGTTTTAAATTAATATCATTTGTATCAAAAATATCCGTTCATCAATTTATGATTATTATGGCTGAACAGCAGTCGATCGCATCCGAAATCAGAGGAGCCTCAAGCTCGGAATTTCAGAACAAGGAACCAGTGGTGTGTGCTTTACAGAAGAAGGATAGACATTTACGCTGGTGCGGTGCTAGTTGCGTTAGTTACAGTGTGTAGTCATAGGGTATGCGGTCTACTGTGTCACCTACTCTATATCAACAATACATAGCTTATATAAAATGTGTGTGTATTTTGTTACACTTTTAATTTTGTATCAGATATAGCCTTTAATTTTTAAAGAAAAGTCAAATGAGTTTTATAACAAATTAATTAGAATAAAAAAAAAATATATTTTTAAAAAAATTAAAAATGTATTAAAATGTGAAAAAAAAAATATGAAATAATAAAAAAAAATTAACATTAATAATAAATATATAATAAAAGATAAGAATTAAAATTAATAAAAAAAAAAAAAAAAATATAGTCCATATAATAAATAAAAATAATAAAATGAAAAAAATAAAATAAAAATAATAAACAAGAATTAAAAAAAAGATTTAACACAAATAAAAATAAAAAATCATCACCGTGGTGTATGGTGTCACGAATAAAAAAAAAAAAAAAAAAAAAAAAAATTTTATATTAATTTATAAAAATGATTATAATAAAATATAAATGAATTCTTATTGGTGATATTTCATACAAATACATACTTTTTATACGACACACAAAATAAAAAACAAAAATTATGCGTACGGGACTTCATAAAACGATGATATGTTTTGTAATTCTTTGATCCATAAATCTTAAAACTTGATTTCTTCAGTCATCATTTCAAATAATATTTTGCGTCATTATATA
>SAYR01019781.1:0-7500 GCA_004382745.1 Argopecten irradians irradians
CATAATCAAATTATTCTCTTTTGTTTTAGCCGGGTGACATTTCTTCCTTGTTTTTTCGGTAGAGTTATTTCCTTCTTATCAACCACAGGATGGCTTTATCATGGCTACTGACCAAATTAGCTGAAAGGAAGCTGTTTTGCAGTAGAGAAATGTTTATGAAAATTTTAACAAGTACACTAAAACATAACACTGTTTGACGACAATTATAAATTTGAGATAAAATTTGTAGATTAAAAATTGAAGATCATAAAACAGTTTATCATCACTTACCGTAAATACTTCTGGACCGATAACGTTGAAATACAACCGAATTGTTCGTGGTGAATTTATACCCGAGTAAAATAACGTAAACGTGACCTCGTGAGTGGAATTGATTTCAATCACGTGCGGAGCTGCTATAACCGTTATACGAATTGCAAATCGGCTTGACCCTTCCGATTGTTTGTATGGTATGCTCGATACATAAAAATGTCCTAAATTAGTCATTTTCCAAAATCTGCTTTTAACCATACACTGTAATGCTTCTCCAATGTTCTCGATTTCAACAGCTGCAACGACTAGTCCATCTTCTCCAGGTCCAGAATGACGCTTAGAGGAAACTGTGAACTTCATTATTGTTTTGGAAAATATAGGTACATCCAAAGTGACTAAGGTCTGAGCGGAACCACCGTTTTTTACCGAAGTAGATTCGGACGGTGCTGTGACATTTATCGGTTGTATCTGCAAAAGATTAAAATTAAAGTAAGTGTTTTATGGTGTGTCTAGACTTTCAATGGTTGGATTATCCCGAGTATTGTACTGGCTAAGACACACATAGAAAAGTATTTTTCATTATTTGTAAAATATGACTAGAAGCGAAAAAATTACACACAGCAATAAATTCGAGAAACTTTTTTTTAGACAGAGCCCTTTTTAAAATTAAAAGAGAAGTTGAAAAGAATATTGACATTCTATAGCAGAATGACAAAATAGTATTAAGATTTTAATAGATTGAATGTATGCCAATAAACTACTCAATTCGCTCTTACATTAGTGTATTTAATCTTTTTAAATGAATGATCATATGTCAAAAATATTTCTATTCACAAAAGAGCTAATTAGCAACCCAAAGGTAGCTAGTTGTATCTGTTGTATTAGCGAACATTACGTGAGTCTGACTCGGTTATGGGAATAGCGTACAGATTCGACCTACCTTATATACGATTAAGAATGTCATTAGTAGCAATTAATATTCTTAATGATAACGTTGAATTTATCAATATTTTTGTTGTATTTTCATAAGGAATGTATAACAGTACTTGCAGGTAATAATTTGCTTCGTATTTTTATGCTGATTCGCCAAATTTTCCCTTTCGAAAAACCCGTCAGTCATGAAAAAGTGAAATTAGTCTCTTGTGAAAACCCCGTTAGTCATGAAAATATGAAATTAATCTGTGAAAAACCGTCAGTCATGAAAATGTGAAATTAACCTCCTGTGAAAAAACCGTCAGTCATGAAAATGTGAAGTTAACATCCTGTGAAAAACCTGTCAGTCATGAAAATGTGAAATTAACCTCCTGTGAAATACCCGTCAGTCATGAAAATGTGAAGTTCCGTTGTCGCGAAAATAAGTTGGGTTACAGAAAGTATCCGAGGTATCATTTTACATTTCATCACTTGCCAATTCAGACTTTGTAGATTTGAAATAGTTGACAGTTTTTGTGACTGTAGTACCATCAACCTCCAATGAAGTATGTAAGGGGACAGGGATTCCAGGAGCATCCGTATACATCATGAAAACCAAAACTTCAAAATTGATGACGTCATCAATTCCTGTGTTCGTCTGATCAAACGCTGAAGGAAAGAGAACAAAAAAGACAAGTGAATATAAATGTATTTGTTTGAATAGGCTTTTATTTCGAATTAATTATGAATTAAACTTAAGCAAAAATACATTTGAATATTCTGAATTCATGAAGCTTTCAATTTTTAAATGTGTCTTGGAGTTAGGAGGGAGAATTTGTTTCCCTTCATTTTCTTTTCAATTGTGTTTCATGTTTAAGACAACTGATAAATGTGAGTTCTAATAAGTGAATTTGTCTTTCCATCATTACCTCTATTGGGCACGTATCCGAACACAAGGATTCGGGTGTCTGGACCATCTTCACAAAAGTTATCTTCTGGAACTTTTTCTAGCGGAGAAATCTTAATGATATCTTTGTAATTCTTTCCGACATTGACAATGTGTACCCAAACTATCCTTAAGTAAACTGTGGGACTCGAAATCACCAGTTTGTAAGAGGATAGAGGATTTTGAAATGTCACGTTAGGATAAATCTTCATAAAACTTTCCTCTGGAATGGAGACAATGTCCGGAAGGTCAAGGTTTACTTTCGATACAATAGTGGAATTCTACAATAAACACCAAAAATATATATGATTTTATGTCTCTTTCGGTTTTTTTTCATGTTTTGGATGTCTAATTCTTTTAAAATGCTATAATAACAAAAATAACAAAAAAAAAGAAAGAAAAGAAAGAAAGAAAGAAACACATATTGATACAGTGTACAATAAAACGTAATATAAAAATAAGCATTTTTTTCTTTCCGTTTCAAGGCACAGCGATCTGTATGTAATGTAATATGGTAATTGGAAACTATTTTACTTGATCCTAAGAAATTGATAACAGTAGATCTACTCGTTTGTTAAAGTTATATTTCATGCGAATTTCACCGTAAAAAAGTCTTTTTAACATTTGATATTTGAACATGGACATGTAACCTGATGATTTAACTCCCCAAAAGTATATGTCGGTCTATATGTGAGCCTGTTTTAACAAAGCGCCTTCACAATGTTCAGTACCTTCGAGTTTTATCGGAATTCCGAGTCATATCACGTGGCTGACGATGACACGATCTGCACGTGGTGAGCGAGGTAACTAGCGTAAGAGTACATGTGTTTGTTTACGTTTTTCTTCTGGCTAATTTGAGCAGATCATTTTAGTATATGTCCACAGTATTTGAGTATTTGAAACATCTAATTCACACATCGCCGTATAATATTGTGTGTATCAAAAAATGTAATATGTGAGCATTATTTTCTTTGTAGATCCAGGCTGATGAGGTCGATCTCATTCATTTTGTGTATGAAAAAATTATTGAAATTACAATCATTTTTTCATACACAAAAAAAAAAAAAAAAAAAAATCTCGTGTTACTTCGAGATGGTTCTGCGGTGGCCGAGTTGTTAAGATGCCCCGACATATTACCATAGGCACTCCACCTCTGGGATGCGAGTTCGAATACCACATGGGGCAGTTGTCAGGTACTGATCGCTGGTCGGTGGTTTTCTCCGGGTACTCCGACTTTCGGTCGACAACAAACTTAGCACGTCCTTACATGACTCTGGCTGTTAATAGGACGTTAAACTAATAAAACCAATAAAACCTACTTCGAGATTGTCGCGACGAAGGGTTCGGAATGATTTGGTATCTTTCGAGCCTATTTTGCTTGTGTTCACGATAAAAAGATTTTTTTTACTTTCAATATTAAAAATACTCCAAGTGCTGTTTAAACCTCAGACAGACGGAGAAAAATGAAAAAAAGATGTGTATAACGCAAAACAGTTTTCATGCACTATGACAAAAAGATTGAAAGTTATAGACCATACAACTTTAAAGGATTACTTTTCTGAAGACAGATGACCAAATGCTAGCAATATTCAGCGAATGCAAAAGTGAATTTATCTTACATAATAAGCTTGATATCACCTTTAAATGGTGGCTACATAATGAAAAAATATGGACATATTTTTCAAAAGATAAACAAAATTGATATTTTTGTCTTACTTGTAGGTGTCGTTCAAGCGTTGTTGTAGCGTTAACAGTGGCGTTATTTGACAATAATGTAACGTGGACCATTGGAGGACTGTCGGAGATATTTGCCAGGAGATAATTTACAGTCACTTTTAGGAGACAGCTGACACATGGATCACCAGGTATTTCATTGCAGTGAACGTCTCCAAAATTGTAGTTTGCCCGAGTGCTGAAAGCGACAAGCTACAAAAAGAAGGAATGTTCAGACAAACATTAAAATTGCAGAAGTGCACATTTCTACTTTTTGCACATTAATGCATAATATTTTTTTAAATCTGTAAAATTCATCACGTCTCATTTCTGTATATGTACATGAATATTACAGAGTTATCTTCCCTTGCGGGTAGGTATTGGTTGTTAACGAGAGTACATTGTGCTCACAAAGTAATGTCCACACAATTGATATCTGCCAGTTAGTGAGACAACTCTGTAGAATGCAAAGACGGAATAAATATTGTTTTGAAATAACATTTTCGCTGCGTGATGATACCGAAACACGCCGACTATGACATCGTTATGGAATAAGTGATAGTAAACTGGATTGCCTGCCGTAGTTTTGTCTACTTTCCGGTAGGCTTCACTCCAAAAATACAGTATTTATGAGCGCAACTTGCGAAGAGATTGGTACTAAGGCAGGTAATCTAGTATATATATACGCGATGGCGGCATTGAGTCAAGGCATCGAAACACCTCATAAGAGATAGACAAACAGACAGGCACTCTTTATTTCCTCATTAAATAAATGCGACGATGTCAATCAATCAATACGTTTTAATCTTATATTACATACATATATATCAATTATGGACCTTTGTTGGGGTTCAAGTGGTGTTATATTACCCGAGGTCATTATTTCAAATTCTACAAGGGCGATATAATACATGCAGATATTGACTTTTTGTAGGTTAATACGAATAATTCTTCATGCTGAGAAAGGTGATGTTCCCCGAGGCCGGAGGCCGAGGGAAATATTACCTTTGAAAGGTTTAACGATTCCTCATATTAACCTACAAAAAAGTCAATAATTGTTTTGTTATATACAATGATGCAAGTTTTGCTACTTGATACAAATTTTAAAGCAAGGGCAGCGCAATGATTATTCAAGAAAATCTCCATTCACATACATGTATACCGGCGCAGTATGTACTTTTAGTACTTCTGCTGTCACAAAACGGCAAAACTCAAAGGTTTAAACATTCCTCGTATTAACCTAAATTTGTTTTGTTACATGAAATGATGCCTACTACACAAGTTTTGCTTCTTGAAAAAATGAAGGAAGGACATCACAAAGACTTAGTAAAAATTCAAGATAATCTACATCAACGTGTCTCTCTACTTTTAGTACTTCTTAACAATATGATCTTCGAATATACAGCTATATTTAACATGTGTAAAATATTTTTCTAATCCTAACACACTGTTGTCCACCATGTTTGCTTATGGTGGACAACAGTTTATAGCTACTGCCCGATGATCGGCAGTGCTCTATTTTGATTGGTCGGAAATGTAGAAGAGACAGGGAATTCCCTGTGCCTATTTATAGCCAGGTTACCGGATTTGCTATGTCAACCTCTGAACAAGTGTTCATCGGTCGCAGGTTGACATTTTATTTTGTCAAAACCTGTCCGAACGGTCTAGACCAATCAGAAAACGGCAAAACTCCCAGTCATATAACAAAACACCATATGAACCGACACAAAGGTACTTAATTGTATACTAGATGTGCCATTTCTTAAAAAAAATATCAAAAACAATATCTTATATGCATATAAAGTATAAGAAAAGGATATGTCAAAGAACGGCACCCTGAAGAATGCGGCGTTTGGTCAATGAAGTTTTACAAAGGCACATTGACTCTAAAAATGGAAACACAGAGTCAATATGCTATACATTAGCATACTATTGAACGTCATGTGACCATGTTTTATCCGATTCAAATAACATATTTAACATATTCACATTATTAACAGAACATCAAAACACAAAAAGTTAGAGAACTGTTGTTATGATTATGGCTTATATATTGGTCAGATGTGGAGTGGTATGGGTATATATATATATATATATTAATCCGGATAATTGTTACCGGCAATTGATTATTTTGTATATGTTACTAAATATCCGGAATCTGGATGTTTCCGGGTCTGGCTTATGTTTTAGTTGCGAATAAACACGGGGAACGTCAGATGAACTGATGAAGCGTGTTTGGATTGAGTTTGTAACAAATTAATGACATTTAATCAGCAGTTGCTCTTCCCCAGCGCTGCTACACTGTGTAAATCATATCACTCAGGATTCCCTGATATTTCCTGATTCCCTTATAGATATAATCACCGACAACTTCTGAAAAAAAATATCATGATCAAAGCTCACAAACTACTGTAAAATATACCAAACTTTAAAGGTACTAACCCTGTGGTCGTGAAGCTGTCTCGAATATGTGCCTGCTGTCATTACTAAACCCTCATTTAGGCTTTCCATTGTTGCATCTAAAATAACCATGGCCTTGTCTTCAGAAGTCGCAATGTCCAAAACTGCAGCTGATGTGAATCCTTGTGGAACATAAATACCCTTCACTATGGTTTTCATCCGTCCGGACACAATGGTTTTGTTTTCATCTTCAATACATAACTTGTACTGCGAGCAGTTCTGTATGGTCTCTGTTTCACATGTTTCTGAGACAACATCTAAAAGTCCTACACAATAGAGAAAAATACAAATATATGATATTGATTTTTTTTGTACGGACGCGTATTCAGATAATAAAAACATAACAAAGCGTAACAGCGATGACGGACGACAAGTCGGTAATGACGACGACAGCGACGCGGCAGCGACACAGTAATGTTTGTGTGTGAAGTGATGATGATGACGATAATGATGATGATGATGGTGATGATGGTGATGGTGATGATGATGATGATGGTGGTGATGATGATGATGGTGGTGATGATGATGATGGTGATGGTGATGGTGATGGTGGTGATGGTAATGGTGATGATGGTGGTGATGGTGATGATGATGATGATGGTGGTGGTGATGATTATGATGGTGATGGTGATGATGATTGATGATGATGATGGTGATGGTGATGGTGGTGATGGTGATGGTGATGGTGGTGATGGTAATGGTGATGGTGATGGTGATGATGATGATGATAATGATGGTGATGATTATTATGAAGATGATGATGATTATGTTAATAATGATGATGATGATTATGATGATGGTGATGATGATGATGGTGATGGTGATGGTGATGATGATGATGATGATGATGATGGTGATGGTGATGATGATTATGACGATGGTGATGATGATGATGATGATGATGATGATGATGGTGATGGTGATGGTGGTGATGGTAATGGTGATGGTGATGGTGATGATGATGATGATAATGATGGTGATGGTGGTGATGGTGATGGTGATGGTGGTGATGATGATTATGATGATGATGATGATGGTGATGGTGGTGATAATGATTATGATGATAATGATGATGGTGATGGTGATGATTATGATGGTGATGGTGATGATGATGATGATGATGATGATGATGATGATAATGATGGTGATGGTGATGGTGGTGATGATGGTGATGATTATTATGATGATGGTGATGATTGTGATTGTGATGGTGATGA
>SAYR01019781.1:12500-25694 GCA_004382745.1 Argopecten irradians irradians
GTAGCAGGCAATGGTGATGACAGATTGTCCTTCAGTTGTTACAAGCAAACACACATTTGAAACACGCACATTCCATGTATAATGTTTTACTAAAAAACAGGGCTGAGTAATTATAACATAAATGTACAATAAATACCATTATCAGGTCAGAGATAATAGGTCACCTTTTCAAACATGATTAAATTGACCCTGAAGTAATTTAATGCCTCCATATAAAACCCCATTCACACAAATGATGATTTTCTGTCAGCTCAAATTTGACACTTATGTAATGCAACCATGTATTTTGAATACCCTTCTTCTTTAGAAAGCGAAAAGAACTTGCTTTAAAAAAACTTATTTTATTTAACTTATTTTATTTCTGTGATTGTTATAGCAGCCATAAGCAGCACATTACACCACACTGAATTTATAATGACAGCCTGTAATTATTTCATTGAAACACAGGATAAGATATAACTGTAAGTTTAGGTGTATAGCTCTATTCGTGTCTGTCTCATCAGCAGCGGTGAGCCAGTTGGTGAACCAGTGACGTGAGCTGGCTGACAGCCTCGTTATCGCAATAAATTTTTGCATATCGGTCAGCTGCCCAGATGGCCCTATGTATAGCTCGGTATCTCAGTGTGTGTATTTGCCATCCCCGTGGAGTGGGCTATTTCGGTGAATTTAAAGGGGGCCCAATCTATAGACAACTTATCACTTTTTGTGTCACACAACCCTTTAACAGCTAAATTGAAAAATATTTGTTTGTCATAGTTAGCAGCTGCGAAGGATAATTTGTGTGTTAGTGAAAAAGACACTTTTTATCGTAACTTTAAAACCTGCTTTAAAAATGGGAAAAAAAACTGTAGAATGCATACTAAGTAGTTGCCAAACCATATCGTTCATTGAACAGAACATTATTTATCCTCGTTACCCAAGCTCACGTGAACATAGGATGCAATCATCTTAACCAGGTCATGTCATGATCCACAACAATCTCAGGCTATCCATTCATTGTACAATTAAGGTTGTTTTTAACAAAATCCTTAAATATTTCAATGCTAGAATAGAACAAACAATGTCACTGTAACTGCATGTACTTATTTTTCTCCATCTGTTTCCTAAACTGTAATTTTCAAACTTATGATTTGCCGGCAAAAACTTCAAAACTAATATTTCTACACTAATATCGAATAAAAAAGATTAACAATGAAAATAAAATGTTCCATCCTTTCTTCGTGGACAATGTTCTGCTGATCACTGTGTTGCCGAAAAACGGCACAAATGATACCTCTCTTTTCAGAATTAAGACCGGATAAACCAATCAGGTTTTTTTTTATAAATAATCTAGCTTGTAATTGATTGATATTCACGTAATTCAAGGTTTGGGTTATATATAATAAGTTCTGCACCTAAATATCGTTGAAATTAATCACTGTAGAACTTAACATCTGCAAATATTTCCAAATACACTAAATAGATTGTGTAAGTAGAGATACCACTTGCATTCCATATTTGTGCATTGAGCCCTTTCCTAGATTGTTCGCTGAATCTGTCTCCGGAACTGCGGCCTTCCTGCATTACCTTGAGTAATGTAAATTATAAAAGTTATATTTTAAACCTGTCTTACCTCTGACGATGAAGGCCAATCCTGTCAGAATATACAGAAACAACTTCATTTTCACAATGATGATAATAATGACCCACACCTTGTCCCGCTGGACTTCCACTACAGTATCGACCACCAGCTCCCATCAATACCAAACTCGTTATATGCTCCACTGATGCGGATAACGGCTCGAACGTTAAGACGAAAGTCTAATTGTATGCGTCTCCGTCTTAGGTTTTTATAGTAAGATAGCGTGGAAATCCTATACAAGATAACAAAGTTGTTGTAAACAGAACTCTAAAATATTAATATGTCAGACCTTGTAATTATTCTTACTGAAAGTCATTCTTAAAGATGCTCACCGCCGACAAAACATAAATGATATTCATCATTTGAACAATAATTGGTGTTTGATCAAGAATATATATGTCTAATTAACACAAAAAAAATAATATAAAATAATTTATTTCGCCTTTGGTGCATGCGCAATTAGTACATCCTTCCATATAGGGTACAGTGACACAGAATTTTTTCCAGGATGCAATAAAATTATTTTTCATATTTTTGACTTGAAGTAAAATCAGAAGCTCATACTTTTCCATGGTGGTTAAGTCTGTTAAAGTAAGAAACTTTTGTAACTGAAGAAAAATACAAAATTGTCTATTCCTGTTTTTGAAAGTGAAAAAATACCTTTGTCAGCGATAGAGCATCTTTAATTAGCACAATTGACTTCATTCTCCCAAAATAAGAAATCCAATTTTGACCTAATTCAAATAATTTTTCTAATATCAATTTATCAAATGTTTCTGTCTGTGTTTCTAAATGTACAACGATATTACTAATAGGCCTCACCGCTGAAAGTACATTCTAAACTGAAGCGGCGCAAAAACTACGTCACAATGTAAACAATGTCAAAAATGTATTCTCACGCGCGTCAGAGGTCAACGTGTAACCAAGCATTTTCATTGGACTAGTTTCATTGAGGCGGATCGAAGTGAAAATGTAAAATATATGGAAGCAGATTAAATGTGAAGAATACATCATAACAAGTATACATAGGAAACGCTTAATCTGAGGTTAAAATTACAAATGCAGGGTGCCTCAAGGGTCTGTTTTAGATCCTTTCCTATTCTTACTATACATTAATGCTATTACTGATTAAGACAGCATACCCAACTTTTTCGCAATGACACTTCTCTTCTTTGCACCGATAAATCCTCACAAGTTAAAGAACAGAAAATCAATCTTGATCTCTCGTAAATACAAAACCAATTTTGACCTAATTCTGGTAATTCATATTCAAGTATGATTTCACTATTGTATAATTTTGCTGATAAATCATCGAAATCTAGGAGTTTATATCGATTCCGTTTGTAAATCATTCTCTCTAGACGTACATTACGCATAAAATTAACAAAATTTCACACTCCACACACATTGCGCTCACATTTCACCATTTCTATTACGGTAGCTAGGTAAGTACATGGGATTACGTAAAATAGCTATTGCGTACGAACGCAATACTTTTACCTGTAGCTTTTAGTGGTATGATGTACTCGCCGGAAAAGTACTATTCAGTTCAAACGTAAAGGTATAACTTACGCACAATCAAGTATTGCGTTAACAAGAAATAAGTATTACGTACACAGGCAATTTTGCATAGTCCAGAGTTATCTGCCCTTGTGGGTAGTAGTGATTGTGACATCATGTGTTTTTCGAGCGTAACGTCATACTTTTCGGAGAAAACGACGTGAATTGCGTTCACAAACTAATGACGTAACAATCGATACCTACCCGCAAGGGAGCTAACTCTGTAATATGCAAAGACGGAATAGTATAACGTTGGCACACAATAACTTTTTTTCACGTCCATTCCTAGCCACCTTAGATTTTGTGATAGTATATCGAGACCCGAAACAGTAGTCGTGATTGTCTGCACTATTCTTTCTACTGTGTGTCCAGATTTCCGAATGTCTGGTGCTGCTAACGAATACTTCACGATGTTGCTTTTTTTTGTTTTTGTGAAAAATGTGTTTCAGGAGATGTAAACAATTAGTGTTTTCCCAAATCACGACTACAGTTCCTTCACGACAACTGGTAAGGTCCCAGTAGACTATTATTTTTTTCTGAATAATTGAATTTTAACTACGACTAAGTAAAAAAAATCATGACACCAAAAAAGAAATTAATCAAACATTTATTTATACGTTATAATACATCTGCATAGCAGACAATTGAACCCATTATAATCAATAATCAACGTAAATAATATACAAAAATACATTCTTACAAACATAATTGACCCTTTTCATACCAAATATCACAAGACAGACTGTATTACTGTATACTCATACTGAGAACATGGCAAGGAAAAGGTGGGGAAATAGACAAACAGTGTATAACTGACGTCACGATTCAGCAGATCCGAAAGTTATGTATCGGGAAAACATTGCAGACAGACAAAATAACAGACAGACAAAAGACAGACAAACAATCCGATTTAAAATACATCAGACAACAAGGATTAAGAAAGAGCTTCCGTCTAATGGCGAACGTTCTGACGCTCAAAAACGCTATAAATACCGCTCTGAGCGTCAATAACACCAATCAGACATCAAACAAGCTTCTCCTTACACATAACAAAACATGCAGACAGACAAAAAAACAGACAAACAATCCGATTGAAAATGCATCGGACAAAGAAAGAAAGAGCTTCCGTCTAATGGCGAACGTTCTGACGCTCAAAACGCTCATAAATACCGCTCTGAACGTCAATAACCACCAATCAGACATTCAACAAGCTTCTTCCTTACACACATAACAAACATGCAGACAGACAAAAGAACAGACTAACAATCCGATTGAAAATGCATCTGACAAAACAAAGAAAGAGCTTCCGTCTAATGGCGAACTCTCTGACGCTCAAAACGCTATAAATACCACTCTGAACGTCAATAACCACCGATCAGACATTCAACAAGCTTCTTCCTTACACATACAAAACATGCAGACAGACAAAAGAACAGACTAACAATCCGATTTGAAATACAATCTGACAAATAAGAAAGAGCTTCCGTCTAATGGCGACTCTCTGACGTCTCAAAACGCTATAAATACCGCCGAACGTCAATAACCACCGATCAGACATTCAACAAGCTTCTTCCTTACATATATTATAACAAACTTGCAAACGGACAAATTAAACAGACACATATAAAAAAAGCATCAGACAAGCAAGACAAAAGAAAGAAAGAGTAAAAACATTACACGGACAAACATTTAAGACTTGTCCTTGCATATCACATCACTACAATCCGATCTACACTCACATTCACACCCCATTCCTCTTCTATAAATACAAAAATATATTTTCTGACATTGGTTAATACATCTCTTGACCTTTTGCTCGGAACTAACATCTTCCCACCGTCGTCGAGTAATCGAACGCAATCTTCCGCTTTTATCCCCCTATGTATACTGTTGCTATGGTAAAGTATAGCCACGCCTACTCTCCATGATGATGTCATACTCCTTCACTTCCGGCGCCGGAAGTATATCACTCAGGTAATTTTCACCAAGAACGAACTGTTTGTCCTGGAGGTCGTTGTTAGGGGACATGATGGCTTGACCGGACTGGTCAGTCTGGGTAGTGTCTGTAGTGGACAGTTGAACTGACCCGTTGTTGCTGCCAGTCTTTAACAATAACGGTGTTGGTTTCTTGGGGGCGTCTTTTATCTTTAGAGTATAATCGCCCTGGAATGGAAACAAACATCTTTAATTAATACATTCAAACATAATATAGAAAGAAAGAATTCATTATAGGAAAAGAAATATGAAATTGGTGTCATTCCTTCTATAACAAATCAAAAACTTACCATGAGGTCGAGACTGTAGTCAAAGTCATCGTCAAGATCTACTGGTGTGGGGAACTTCTTGTCATGTTCCACACTGTAAGC
The DNA here is from genome assembly GCA_004382745.1 of Argopecten irradians irradians. Taxonomy (NCBI): domain Eukaryota; kingdom Metazoa; phylum Mollusca; class Bivalvia; order Pectinida; family Pectinidae; genus Argopecten; species Argopecten irradians. Next base: position 18,048 of record SAYR01019781.1, read on the forward strand.
AAGCAAATCAACACAGGTAACAAATATTGAACTAAAAATTTTGGTTTACTTTGGTGAATAAAACTATTCTTCATCAAATTCACTTAAATTCCTCAAATGACGAACCAAACGAGAAAAAGGATAAGAGAAAAAACCCAGCAAAGAAACTGAATAATTAATATGTATATCCGTAACTCAATTGACAGATTTAAACATTTTAATGTTGTTCAGAAGTAACTAGAAACAGTATCTTCGATATATATACAAGTTCCAAACCCATCCCGACTCCCGAGATCTTGACTCTTACCCAAGAGGTTGGCTGTTTAGATCAAGGCCATTTGTGTGTTCTGCACGGGTTCTACTTTGAAGGGCAGAACTTGTCTTTGAGGAACGAGAGGATAGAGAGAAAGAAGGAAAATAAGATAGGAAGAAAAAAAGAGAAGGACAGCATACATATGTCATTGAAAAGAATGGAAGAAAAGAGACATATACATTGTGAATAAGTAGAGTACAAAGAAATTGTTGAAAAAAAAACCCGTTTTATAGATTACCCTTAGTCGGCAAAGTGATCTTTGGAGGTGTCTGTTTCTGTAAAACAAAATTAATTTTACAATTAAGATATGTTTTCGTTTGAGAAGATTGTACACTTGTTTCACGGCTTATACGCGTCAAAAATCAGAAGAGTACGTATGTATTTAATATAAACTTTATGTTATTCATTTTTTCCTCTTCATACAATGAATTACAAAGGTAGCGTTAAGTATCAACAAGAAAGAAATAGGATTTGTAAACAAGTTTAAAGCATATTTGTTTACCTTTAAGAACCCAGCTAGTTGGGAAACGTTGGCTTTTGTTTTCTGTAAAAATAAAATGGCATAATTTAAAAATCGGACCTAAATCATATAAAATAAAACTTTGTAATTAAACATTAAGAAAAAAAATTAAACAGGTAAAGTAATAATTCTAATACATTTGTTAACAACAGTGAGAAAGGACAATAATATACACTTTGATTTACAATCCCTTTATGATGTTTATGTCATTAAAATCATTAAACAGAACTTACCAATCTGTTTGTGGTTTTATCGCCAAATGTCTGTGGCCTTGACCAGTGGAATTTGTCTCCAACTGAAGTCTTGGCACTTGTCTCCGAGACTTTCATAACATCTTTATCTAAAACCTTTTTGATGTTTGATTTTTGGTCATCTTTCTACAAAAAATATAGATTTAAATTTATATAAAAATTTATATATTCAAATTTATATTTACCTGAATATAATGAAATAGAGTTTTGATTTTTAAGTCTACAAGAATGGCATTTTTAAAAACAGATCAGTGTGTTACCTGAACAGACACAGCAGGGCGGTCACGTGATATATCCGCATTCATCGTGTTAGTTTTGTAGGTTGGAGCAGACCCCTGGACCCGACCAATAGAGATGACATTTCTCTTGTGATTATCTTCTTCCTAAAATTAAAACAAATTAAAATTAATATAATATCAACGTCAAAAGAAACATTTAGCTATGGATATCAGCTAGTATGAGTTTCAAATTTGATATACGTCTTGTCCTTAAAATAGAGAAAAAGTCATAAAAATATTTTACATTTCTATCACGTTTCTTGTTGAAAGCAACACACGTGCTCAAAATATGCGAAATTATGATTATCGCATATATCTATTTTGATAAGACACACATGTAAACAATTTAACTTTATATACACAGCTACATGTAAACAAATTACCTTTATATACAGAGCTACATTTAAACAAATTACCTTAATATACAGAGCTACATGTAAACAAATTACCTTTATATACACAGCTACATGTAAACAATTTACCTTTATATACAGAGCTACTTGTAAACAATTGACTTTTATGTTCACTGCTACATGTAAACAAATTACCTTAATATATACAGAATTACATGTAAACAATTTACCTTTACATACACAGCTACATGTAACGGAGATGTTGTCGGGATGCTGCCGTTTATTTGTGGTTCCTGTAACTTTGATTCCTACAATCATTAAAATCAAACTAATTAATAATTAAAACATGTTTGACTCTTCATTAAGCTCCATCATACTAAACGCGCATTTTTTATCGATTATTTATGCACAACATACAAATAAAATGTTAATGTGCAAATAAATACAATGTCCCTTTTATGACTGAAAAGCAGGGGACAGAGACATCGCCTTAGCAAACACCCAAACTATTTCAAGTTCATAGACATATATACGTGGGTTGATCTTTTTGCTTACAAATATTTGGATGCAAGTTTCAATTCCTTGCGAAAGCTGATATCATCTCCAAAGAACATTTTACTTACTCTAAGGTTAGGATCGGCTATCTTGACAGTGATCAAGCGACCTTTTTGTTTAGGTGGCAATTGATTGTTGTCCTTGGGCTTTGGTCGCCATTGTCTTTTCTTTGTTCTCGGCTGACTCATCGTGGATCTGATATAAAGTTAAAAAAAAAACATTTATCAAGAAGTATTTGTGAATTAAAAATAGATATATCCTTAACACGGTGCAAAAAACAACAGTACAAAAGCTAACAAGTTGTACTCTAATATGTTAAAACTCGTTTATAACGAATATCTGGGGAACAGGGAGATTACTTCGATAATTCGGCATACAAAAGTACATAAAGGTTATGGTCTTATAGTGAATGGAAACGCTACGTAATATTTGTGAATTCGTTATAAACGTGTTCGTTATAACGGAAGTTGTTTACAGTTCTTAATTTAGAATTTTACCTGAAAATCACAACAAAATCCTGATTTTTATTAATCAACATTATAGATTTTATCGACATCTGAATATTAGTAAATAATACTTCGGACACCAAAGGACGGGGGAGTATAAACAAAACAGGTTTGCGTTTGGTATTCCAATACTATTAGTTTCTGAACTTATTCTCTCAAATACAAGACACACATAAAAAGAACTGAGCAAGAGACATCTGAACAATATCTGAAAAACGTATCAAAAATAAAAAATCAGAAAAACTTCCCATGAATGAACATACGCCACCATTCTTTTTCACTTCCCGATAAAAGTAAAAATAAATAATAAATTGCTCCTTAAAAAAATCATTTATATCAAAACAAAAGCCAAACATAGTTTAACCAGATTACTCACCTTTCTTTCTATATCTAATCTTAACCCGAAGGTATGTAAAACTTTAGAAATCTTGAAACTTGCGGGAGCTAATGATATCGTGACCGAAGTCGATTTGTGCGTCTTGTTGACGGGGATGACACGTGATATCAACAGATGACGTCACAATGGAGATGACGTATTTCTCTTGTTTCGGACTCACGTGACTTAGGAGGAGGCGACATCATGCGGATAAAAGCATAACTACGGCAGGTAATCCAATTCTTTTTCGCGTATCTATTTGTGGAGAGGACGTAGAGTATGGTACAATTGTATAATTGTCATCGGAAGTTATATTTAACTCACACAAAAAAAAAACACGAAAAAATACCCGATTCAAGATAAAAACTCTTATGACGATCTGTAGACTCGTTTCGTTGTTTTGCCCCCATGACGCAGTGATAGTCAACTCGGTAAGTAGAACGACGGCAGGAAACAGCAGACGACCCGCGTTATGAAAATATACATTTGGTTTATTTTAATTAAATTGTTCAGATGATGAGTGTAGTGCTAATTGTCTCGTGTTATACATATACACGTATTTAAGTTTATATATTGTCTTAAAGAAAATATTTCAAATGCAAGACGGAAGGCGAAGAAAGAAGAAATAAGTAAACTTCTACCGCCTTAAGACAAAAACTTACAAATATATTAAAGAATAATGTTCTTACGTTATCAATATCAGAAAAATGCTGGGTATATTATGAGTAGGGTAGAGTGTTTTATAAACATATTTTATTTTAAAATTTTATATACAATGGGATTGAACACAAGTTTTCCAACTTATATACTCTTTCCCGATAGAGAACGGAAAATAAGGACGGAGAAAGAAAGACAAAGAAAGTATGAATGTTATTTATAGGAAAGGGAGAAATATTACGTCATGTGTTTTCGAGCGTAACGTCATACCTTTCGGAGAAAACGATGTGAATTGCGTTCACTTAAGCAATAACCAGTTACCAAATTGTAGTATATAGTCAATATAAATATAATTTGGGTGACAGATAAATTGAATGTCGCCCGTTAATTGCTTATATTTACATTCAACTATTTTTTGAAGAAACGTCGCTAATACACTGTATTGCGTTTAATTTTGGTGCTTGTCACATCGCTGACGTCAGCAGGTACAGATACCAGATCAGCGGATATTTTCCAGATGTAATATAGTCCCTCAGGTTATCATAAATAAACTAATCAAAAATACATTTTGTACCACATCAAACTGTATTTTAGCAATAATTTATATAAATCTACAGAATTATATACATTTTCAAAATATTTAAACATTATATCTCTTGATGTGACAGTGAAGATCGCGCAATGTACATTTTGTAGGTACCCTTCAATAGTAATGATGCGGTTCCGAAGAGGTGATTTAAAAAATTAGCTGATGATGGAATTCTATTCCACGAGAGATCAGAGAACAAAGTTAAACCACACATTTTGACGTAGGATAATGGGATTTTTTGTGCTTCTAGAAAGGTAAGATGCAATCTTATTTTAACCTGACTTTTCTATAATAGTTTTGTGCCTGATTTCGCTTTTTAAAACTCTGTAGATAGATCTGTTTTATTAATCTGTCAGACATCAGTCGATAACCCCCACTAATGCTAATCAAATAGTTATGGTGATAAAGCTGGTTCTAATTAGCACTGTCGTCTTTTTCTTCGGTCTACCTTCGCCGAGCGTCTCCGCCATGTCGTTCGCAGTGATGTAGAATCCAAGGGTTATTCCCCTTTAATCATCAATTCACAACACTACTGTACGATTCAGTTTCTGTTCTTGAAAGATACATATGATATGTATTACAGTCACTCCGGAATCTATATTGCTGAGTACATTTTTATGCTGTGTAAAGCTCAAACAATGTGATTGTTCTTAAATTAAGTTGAACCTGCCATTACTTTAAGCTGAGTTTATCTCGAAATTACACGACGTAATTCTACTTCAAAAGCTTACCAGGTACCTTGAAAAACTTTTAAGCCCCACGCTGTATTTTTCCTTGTTGTTCGACTGCCTCCAATCAAAGTGATTTAATTGCCTTCTGTGATCCAGACACAGTAGGCCTAACAGACGACGTTATAAGACACCGGACGACGTTTTCATGACGTTAAATTTTAATTATATTCGTATTTGGAAAGCGTCCACATATTACTGTTAATTACTGCAATATTAAATGTTCTCGTCTTGATTTTCATTTTATTTTCATTAATGCCAACATTTTGAATTTAAAGTTCAATTATTTCAAATACAAATCCTATTTGACGATAGGCTACTAGCTTGTTTATTGTTTACTGGCGGCCATGTTTGTTTACATTGTTTGTATTCCTACACAGAGACCTCATCACTATAAATTGCAGACATACTCTCATATACTACAATTTGGTATACTTGTGGTATATAGGCGAATGCAACATGGAATGTAAATATAAACTAATGACGTAACAATCGATACCTACCCGCAAGGGAGCTAACTCTGTAATATGCAAAGACGGAATAGTATAACGCTGGCACACAATAACTTTTTCACGTCTATTCCTAGCCACCTTAGATTTGTTGATAGTATATCGTGACCCGGAACAGTAGTCGTGATTGTCTGCATTTTCTACTGTGTGTCCAGATTTCCGAATGTCTGGTGCTGCTAACGAATACTTCACGATGTTGTTTTTTCTTTGTTTGTGTGAAAAATGTGTTTCAGGAGATGTAAACAATTATTTTTTCCCAAATCACGACTACTGTTCCTTCACGACAACTGGTAAGGTCCCAGTAAACTATTATTTATTTCTAAATAATTGAATATTAGCTACGACTAAGTAAAAAAAATATGACACCAAAATAGAAATTAATCAAACATTTATTATACGTTATAATACATCTGCATAGCAGACAATTGAACCATTATAATCAATAATCAACGTAAATAATATACAAAATACATTCTTACAAACATAATTGACCCTTTCATACCAAATATCACAAGACAGACTGTATTACTGTGATACTCATACTGAGACATTGACAAGGAAAAGGTGGGGAAATAGCAAACAGTGTATAACTGACGTCACGATTCAGCAGATCCGAAAGTTATGTATCGGGGAAAACATGCAGACAGACAAAATAACAGACAGACAAAAGAACAGACAAACAATTCGATTTAAAATACATCGGAAAACAAGGATTAAGAAAGAGCTTTCGTCTAATGGCGAACGTTCTGACGCTCAAAACGCTATAAATACCGCTCTGAGCGTCAATAACAACCAATCAGACATTCAACAAGCTTCTTCCTTACACATAACAAACATGCAGACCGACAAAAGACAGACAAACAATCCGATTGAAAATGCATCGAAAAACAAAGAAGAAAGAGCTTCCGTCTAATGGCGAACGTTCTGACGCTCAAAACGCTATAATTACCGCTCTGATCGTCAATAACTACCAATCAGACATTCAACAAGCTTCTTCCTCACACATAACAAACATGCAGACAAATAAACAGACACATATAAAAAAACATCAGGCAAGCAAGATAAAAAGAAAGAAAGAGTAAAACATTACACGGACAAACATTAAGACTTGTCCTTGAATATCACATCACTACAATCGATCTACACTCACATTCACACCCCATTCCTCTTCTATAAATACAAAATATAGTTTTCTGATATTGGTTAATACATCCTTGACCTTTTGCTCGGACTAACATCTTCCACGTCGTCGTAATCGAACGCAACTTTCCGCTTTATTCCCCTATATATACTGTTGCTATGGTAAGTATAGCCACGCCTACTCTCCATGATGGTGTCATACTCCTTCACTTCCGGCGTCGGAAGTAGATCACTCAGGTCTTTTTCACCAAATACGAACTGTTTGTCCTGAAGGTCGTTGTTAGGGGCCATGACGGCTTGACCGGACTGGTCAGTCTGGGTAGTGTCTGTAGTGGACAGTTTAACTGACCCGTTGTTGCTGCCAGTCTTTATCAATAACGGTGTTGGTTTCTTGGGGGCGTCTCTTATCTTTAGAGTATAATCGCCCTGGAATGGAAACAAACATCTTTTATCAATACATTCAAACATAATATTAAAAGAACAACTTTATTATAGGAAAAGAAATATGAAATTGATAACGTTCCTTCTATAAGAAATCAAAAACTTACCATGAGGTCGAGACTGTAGTCAAAGTCATCGTCAAGATCTATTGGGGTGGGAGACTTCTTGTCATGTTCCACACTGTAAGCAAGCAAATCAACATAAGTAACAAATATTGAACTAAAAGTTTGGTTTACTTTGGTGAATAAAACATTCTTCATCAATTCACTTAATATTCCTCAAATGACGAACCAAACGAGAAAAGGATAAGAAGAAAAACCCAGCAAAGAACCTGAATAATTAATATGTATATCCGTAACTCAATTGACAGATTTAAACATTTAAATGTTGTTCAGAAGTAACTAGAAACAATATCTTCGATATATATACAAGTTCCAAACCCATCCCGACTC
>SAYR01019796.1:0-17192 GCA_004382745.1 Argopecten irradians irradians
TGCGCGTTACTACGTATGCATAGCAGCGTAACGGACAGTCTTCCCCGACTACTCAGAGCTAAAGGGATGGCTCGTTCATATTGGGTAACACCAGGGGTCGTCAGTTACTCGCGAGACAGGGTGTGGCATAACTCCTTGGTAATGTGCTAGTATATTGGAATCTGGCTATTTGTGATCATATGCACAGAGAGTGCATGATTGAAGAGGTTAGAATCGCATTCATAGTATCTATTTACGTATATTGTAACGTGTTAAATGCTATATGAAAGTGCCCTGTACCACGCAATGTGTGACGTGTGTACAATGTAATATAGACGATTTATGATTTTGGTTCTCCATATTAGAGTAGCTATAAGGTCAAATGCATTAAGTAAAGGGAATATCAAAAACTCATATAAATAACTATATATGATTTCTATAAGATAACATCAGACAGATACCAATATATTAATTCATTTTTTTATTTGCAACTGTAGTGCTCGTAGATGTTATCAAATGTTCACACAAGAATTTCATCTCCCCCGCAGTGTACAATACATGTAGTTTTTCTCTCTGTCATATCGACAAGTAAACTTGTGAGACCAAACTGAGTCTTGTCTGGCAAGTTTAGGTCACCCATTCATAAATCAAAAATGTGCAATTAGTTTAATCATATGAGAAAGACAACTCTCTGTGAAAACCGTAAGTATTTTGGTACGCATCTCGCCGATTATCTTCCGTCACTAAGTGCGGGTCTACTACTCACGCTGAATGCTTAAACTAACACCTGAGCTTGAGAGACCTAAGCTCTTATACACTTCTGTGGACTATTTCATAGGCAAAGAACTCATTGTAGGCCAAAAGTAATGGGATAAGCGCTCAGAAGCCAGTACATCTCTGTATGATGTCTGGTCCCAAATGAAGTATCTGCAGGCCTCTGGTTGAATCTGGGCGCATTCAGTCCTCATTTTCACCAGTGTGGGCTGGTATGGAATGAGTACTTCTAACAACCGATATAGATGAAGGTAATATTATAATTAGTCCATGTGTGGAGCTCATATTACGCAGTTGAATGTTTAAACCCGCTTGGATATTATTGTACATTAGGATATAATACAAAAGTGATTGATATTGACTTTATTATAGTTCATATACAGCACATGCTCGACTAAAATTTATCATTGACTAGTGTGTCGCTGAAAATCGCAGTTATACATATAGATATTGTAAGTACTGGATATCTTCACAATAGCCGATATGAGTATAGACACAGTTCTCAACTTTCCCAGAAAATTACTGTACTACCGTTTTATTCCGATTTCTATTCCACAAGAGCTAACATTACAGCTTTAGGTTGCCTAGATCAATTTTATCTAGGCTGTCATCGTTTTTTCGATTGACAGGATGGCATCTCAAGCTCGATGGTGTCCACTCAGGTCATATAATATGATTTTTTATGAGACAGTTTGTTTCTATCGTCCTGGAAAATGTATCATCATGCCGTATGGGGTGAGTTTCTTCTATGAAGAGACAGGAACCTCAATACCGTCAGTTTTAAGCACTCGTATTGCGTGTTCTAGAGTAAATATCCATATAATTAACAAAAATACACGTTTACAGCAATTCTTGCCAGTTAAAGTCCTTCAACAACTATACTGGTATTCTGTAATCTGTCGGGTAATAATTAATATCATTTAGGTAAAGCATGCCCATCATAGTACAGTTATAAAAATATATCACCAGATTCATAAATTTTAGTGCTTTATTCCCTCTATTTTCTGTTTTATTATAGTCAAGCAATTTAGGAAGTATCCCCTGGTGACGATCCATAGATGCGCCTGGTCTCACGTCCATTCGGTAACGTCTCAACTTTTACTCAAGTCTTTAAGTATTTTATTTATTACAAATTTGATAAACATCGTAGCGCAAACTCTTGAGATGGACTTGATAAACATAACTTTTTTCTATGGTAGAGGATCCCGACGGCACTGAAGAAACACACCTGAGATGCTTGTTGCAGTGCGAAAAAACTTATTGGAATTTGTGAATATCAAGGTAATTTTATTCCTATGACCTTCAGACCTATCCTCAATGAGATCACGAGAGCACATATGCGTTGTACTTGCACGCTATAGCGACGCATTATAATCCTTTACTTTTACGAGAAATAGTGAAGTTTCCAAAATCCCAAATCATCGCACTGATCGACCGGAACACTACAGTGATATACAAAAAATTCGCTTCTTTGGCACACTCCACTTACGTATACTCGCGATCGTTAATATTGAATGGCTGTGAGCACATTATGTAATTTCTTACGCACTGTCTATCGAAAAATACCGCGTCAGACCTCGGTTCTCCTTTAAACTAATACTCTTGTTTCTATCATACAAACGTTGATTTCCCTTTTCTAAACGCTGATCGGTAAATATATAATGTGACTTATTTAGTGTTTTCCTTTAACCCATGCAGATCTTATTTTTTGAGAGGTTATGGAGAAAAGAAAATTTAATCTATATATAAGATGAACTATCTAAGAATGTTAAGTCACCCATCTATAATACAGGTCGATGCTAGGTTATTATTATAAGTGACAGTATGACTCTTTTACACGGTTGGTTATCACATTAGGCACATTCTACGCGATCCCCGGTAACAAATTCATGTATTTTGGTATGTAAAATTTGTGTGCTATACACATACTTAGGTGAGAAATATCTCGCTAGGATAATTCATTTTCTGGATTTTTTTTGAATTAGATCTAATAAAATATAAATTCGCTCTACTTCGCCGCGTACACTCACTAATTGCCAAGCCAGAGGGGTGCTATACACTGCACATCAACGTGAGAGGAGAAGCTGAGTGAGGAGTTTCACAAATTGTATCGTTGAAAGCTTGACGGGGCAGGTTTCAGTGGTTGGCGAGAGAATTGAAAACTATGGCTTTGGCACAGTACATACTCATGTCATGTAAATTGAAAACTCATAGTTCAATACATTATTATAAAGTCCAGAACAAGTGTATAGATTTTTATGATAATATTAACATAATACTCATGATAAAATACTGACTTTTATAAGGTTTATAATTCTTTATATTGTTTATGATTATTTTTATGTGAACATGTTGGATACAATGCAATTCAATTTGGGTATAATCACGTATTATATTATGGTATCATCAAGCTCTGCTAGATTAAAAGATCACTGCCCAGTGAACACAGGGATCTGAGAATCACGGAGATTTGAGTGAAAAAATAGATTCTTGGCGTATAGACGAAAATAGATTTCCACATTAGATGAAAAGTATTTAACATCCACGGGTTCATCTTAAAAGTGTACAAACCAGTATAAATGGCGAAGACTACATAAAAACAACAATTAACATGAGATATATAACTTTTATTATTCGCACTGTGATAGCTATAACACAGTAGTATGTTAAATATATAAACTAATACCCAATCGATACTATATATTTAAATATATTATGTATTGTTACGGCGGGCCGTTTTAACTGGGGCGGGTGGTTCTAAACTGGGGCCGTTAATTTGGCAGTGGGGCCGTATCTGACTGGGTTGGAGCAAAAGTATATAGTTTCACTTTTTACTCAAGGTGTGCGAGAGTCTCCGGATTTTTTTTAAAATTGATTATCTACTATTGTTTCAGAGGGTTATATCAGACATTTCAGTTATTGATTATTGTCAAATTCGTTTGACACATTGTTTCTAATGTGTGGCTAGTGCGAAACTTAAGATTATCAATTTTGGCTAGAGTAGAGGTTGAAGACGCAAAGGTTGTGCCAAAGCGGTGTCAGGGCCGTCCACAGTCGCCGTTTGTTTCTTCACAGGTAGAAATCCCCTTGTTGTGAAAAGTTATGATAGTATCATTGATTTTATTGTGTACGTTTCTGTTATACATAAATTGTTCACAATACTATTAAATTAACGAAATGTGAACCACATTGCCACGACCACGGCGCTCGTGGGAGCCTTCGCTGGTAGATTCACCTCAGGACACAGCCATAGGTTGGGAATTTAAATCATATAATACGTAATTAAACCAACACTATCTAATAAGTACTTGTAAAAGAATATATATTTCGATTTCTTATCCACGTTATATCTTTCTTAAAGGAATGCTATAAAACCACTGGTGCTACACTTATAATTGCAGATTTTCGCAGATGTACCATGTTTTACGTTAACGTATGGCTGCCGAGATCTCGAATTAATGGGTGAATCGTTCGTTTTAGCTGTAAGATTTATTTTTTAATGTCAGTGTTTAGATATTCCATGGACCTGCTAGTGAAGTCTCTCAATTGAAGTGATTTATATTTAAAATAATTTGAATGCATGTTTAGATAGCTACATTAGATTTAATGAATACAGATTCGTAATACTGTAATGCCGCCAGGACACATTGGCGCACCGGCCTTCCGAAAATCCTAAAATACCTAAAAGTTTGTCTTAAAAATACATATAAAAAGTAACTATAAACTGGACTCATTTGTAGTTCATGAGCTAAAGATCCAAAATTTTCTGACGAACAATTTATCCTAGAATACGTATTATTTTGGTGACTCTAAAAATAGTGGCGAAATTCGTAGGATCTCGGCAGTACTGTACGTATAGGCTGGCCGTGCGCTTGGGGGTGATCTACGAAAGCAAACTTTGAATTTGTGCAATACACATCTAAGGTGTTTTAACAAAGTAAGACTAAGAAAAATAGTGATCGATTATTAAAAATTTCAGTAACTATATTTGCGGAACTTGGAATTTAATTTGTGTTAATTTCAAAGCTGATATTTGCAATATTCTGTCAATGTTTTACACATAATGGCGATCGTGTTTTTCTCTGTGGCGGCCGAAAATTGGAGTATGAACATCGTAAAATATATTGACATACCATATATTATATCTGTATATTATTGGTTACATTATTTATTTTACATCTTTTGAAATTAAGATAAAGTAAACAATTCTCGGGATGTCGTACTATTTTATTAACAATAACAATGTAAACAAAAAATCGGAAGCGGGCTGTGTTCCCAACCATTGTTAATAGGTGAACAGTATTATACAGAGTTGTCCTTTTAGCGCCCGGATGTACCTTTGTGTGACGTCATCGCCATCTTTTCCTGAAATCTCCTATTAGTTACAGTTTGTATAATTATGGACCCCCATTTTTATGCGTTTTACTCTACATAGTACTTAATACGTATATACTAGTAATATGTAAACTATGATTTTTACAGATTTTTTATCTAGACCCCCTAAACAGCTAAAATTGGGTCCTAGGACACCCTGGTTGGGTCCATAATTTTTAAACTGTAACTAATATCCTGTGTGCATGAATAGACAACAGGTGGTTTAATGTAATTGTTTATGTAAACTAGCTATATGTAGTATAGATTGGATTTATTTAATACATGTAAGTCGCAGAGACATATATTGATAATTTGTGTTACTTATTTGTCTTCTGTATTTCTTTCCTTTTAAAACCCTAATTGATTAGTAGTATATTTTATCCAGATACCAGCTGATTCTGTAGACCACGTGGCTCTGTTTAGATGGACCTTTGAACCCTGACCTCTGACCTTTCAACTTGAATGGGTCATTTAAAACAAAATGGCGTCGACCATAACATCCCCCGTCGTCTTCTTTTGCTTTTAGTAGGCTGACAATGTCCTTCTGCCTGGGTCTTCTATGCGTATTCCTGTCAGGAGTATGCGCAAAGTAAAGTATTTGTTCTGTCCATTTGTATAAATTTACAGATGGGAATTTCATTTTTGACCATAATTATTAAGTAATTTATCTATGTCGGCCAATGCTTGACTTATCAGTGTTATAACTGTCTGTATCAGTTTTATATAACAGGTAGGCCTAGACTAACATAATTTTTACTGTTTACAAGTTGGTACCTTTAAGTTAACATTTTTTTCACGAACAACCATTTCTGTTGTAATATTATTATCGCTTGATTAGATGTTATGAAAATTTCTCCAAAACCCTGCAAATGTATATTTGTAACGTCATGTAACCCAGATTGGCACACATTTTTGGCGAGGGTAACCTCGCATTGTGATCGTGGTTGCAAAATTCTCTTTCAGTCAATTTCCTCAATATGATTGGCTAAGAACTTGCTCGCAGATACTAGCGCTCCTAGCGGCAGTGTATTCAACGAATCCCAGTTAAAACGGCCCACTGTAAAAACGGCCCCAAGTCAAGAACGGCCCCACTGCAATAACGGCCCCAGTTAGAACCGCCCCAGTTAAAAACGGCCCCCGTAACAATATAAATATATATTAAAATATATGGTATTAGTATTATATATTAAACATTCTATGTATATCATGTAATAATATAACATTATGTCTTGTTAATTAATATGTGTATTCATAAAATTAATTTTCTTTAATGAATTTCACGGTAGACTATTACGTGTCAATGCATTTAGATGCATATCCATAAAATACTAACATATAAAATAAACAAAAAGTGGTAAATATAAAAAGTACATTTTATATATTGAATTTTATTAGAGGGTGTCTGCAACACTGAACCTGCCTCCGCAGTTTCACGTATTGCCCAGCTCTTGGCCACGTGGAGGCCCCCTCTGCAAGAGGCCACACGATTGTTTAAAGTCTATAAAAATCAAATATATCAGAATCACTAGTTTATAAAATCACATACATATCCGATCGCGTAGAAGTCCGGGAAAACACTAAAGTCACATATATCCGATCGCGTTGAGGAAACACTAAAGTCACTTATATCCGATCGCGTTAAAGGAAAACACTAAAAGTCACTTATATCCGATCGCGTTGAAAGGGAAACACTGAAATCACATATCCGATCGCGTAGAAGGAAAACATAAGTCACATAATATCCGATCGCGTATACGTAGATGTTCAAAGCGAAATCACTGTTCCGTCGCGGGTCGCGGTGCATAGATGTGTCCGACTCTCCTGAAGGAAGGCTGAGGGTGGAAATCCAATCAGCATCATAGTCGTCCCACAGCTCGGTGATCTTTCCCTGGATCCTTCGATATGTGGTCCTCTGGTGGCGCTGGAGGGCGTTCTGGGAGACCAGGCGCATCTGGATCGTCACCAGGGAGGCTTCTTGCAATAGCAGAGGGACCATCTTGTAGAACGGCAAGTTGGCGCGTCCAGCCTTACCGTTCAGCCTGTGATGCCATCCTGCAACAAAAAAGGTAATGTGAATAATCTAATAATATAATACTAGGAATAGAACTATACTTTTTATTTTTATCTATTACAATCTATATAGACATTTCGACGATTATAATAATAATTCATATTTGTATTTAATTCAAAACTAAACCAATTGTCAATTTAATATAATTACCTTCAATATCGTTGTTGGTCCTTTCAGACTGTTGATGGATGGACCAGTTCACAGGGGGCCACACTCTGCTCTGCATCCACTGATGATCAATATAGGCTGTCAGGTCTCTCAGCTCAGGTGTGTTGGCGCGGGCAGACATCATACGGAACGCTGGCTCAATCTGTTCGGCAGGAAGAAACGGCAGCGCTAGCAACTGCTTGACAAACTGGTGTACGCCTGCAAATAAAAAAATGAATTAATATATTTTTTCGATGTTATCTATGATATAGTTTTTATGATTTATGATATTCATTTCTTAATTTTACTTACATGATGTAATATGGAGATATCATCTAATTACTGTAATTACTTGGAGCATTTCATTACATTTAAGTGACATATGCATGATATATAACTTACCTTCTCGCCTGTCATATGTCGGCCTCAGACCAAGGTTGCCAACCTTCCGCAGAACCGCCTGTACCCAATGGAACGAGCATCCCTTTAGCTCTGTGTCGGGGAAGACTGTCCGTACGGCTGTCCAGCAAGCTGTAAAAATAAATTTGATAGTTAAACAAGGTGTAAAAATAAATATAATAATTAAACTTGTCATATAACGTTATAAATATATATATATGTTATTGTTTTTTTCTTTCCTCACCTATAACATAAAAATAAAACATCATTTCATCATCATGCCATCATCACTTAAAATCATCATTATTACTTAAATCATCGTCATCACAGCACCATTATAGTCATTATCATTATCATTATCAATGACATCCTCAGTATCATATTTGTAAGATTTATATTATCACATTGCTTTGTTGTGGCATACCTTGAATGTCCCATCAAGGTACCATCGTCTGGCCTGTCGTAGGAGAGAAAGCTGCTGATGGGTAGCGAAGATAATATGGCGCTGATTTCCTACTCGGACATCCCCAATGATGAAGTCTGGACAATTCAAGAAGCCATGGTCAATCTGTAATACGAAGAAGAATGAATGTTTATCGTATATTTACATACAGATATACATTTTTATTTTCGTATACATAATTTATATAAAGATAATTATAACAGTCGTTACAACAATAATTATTTTAATGTCGATGATAACATTGTGACAACATACCTCGAAGTCAAGATCTGTAGGATCCTGCGGGCGCAGGTTCTGGCGAAGACGGTTAGCAGCACGGGCGAGGTAATCCGGACGTGGGATGTTGAAGTCGCGCTCGTCCAAGTGTTCCGTCATGACGGCCTCTGCGATGCTTCCCGCTGATCTGTGGACATGGGCAACGGCTGTACTCTTCACCTGTAAAATAAATGAAAACGTGTAAATATAGAAATAAATGGTTTGATTTGTATGCGCGTTACTACGTATGCATAGCAGCGTAACGGACAGTCTTCCCCGACTACTCAGAGCTAAAGGGATGGCTCGTTCATATTGGGTAACACCAGGGGTCGTCAGTTACTCGCGAGACAGGGTGTGGCATAACTCCTTGGTAATGTGCTAGTATATTGGAATCTGGCTATTTGTGATCATATGCACAGAGAGTGCATGATTGAAGAGGTTAGAATCGCATTCATAGTATCTATTTACGTATATTGTAACGTGTTAAATGCTATATGAAAGTGCCCTGTACCACGCAATGTGTGACGTGTGTACAATGTAATATAGACGATTTATGATTTTGGTTCTCCATATTAGAGTAGCTATAAGGTCAAATGCATTAAGTAAAGGGAATATCAAAAACTCATATAAATAACTATATATGATTTCTATAAGATAACATCAGACAGATACCAATATATTAATTCATTTTTTTATTTGCAACTGTAGTGCTCGTAGATGTTATCAAATGTTCACACAAGAATTTCATCTCCCCCGCAGTGTACAATACATGTAGTTTTTCTCTCTGTCATATCGACAAGTAAACTTGTGAGACCAAACTGAGTCTTGTCTGGCAAGTTTAGGTCACCCATTCATAAATCAAAAATGTGCAATTAGTTTAATCATATGAGAAAGACAACTCTCTGTGAAAACCGTAAGTATTTTGGTACGCATCTCGCCGATTATCTTCCGTCACTAAGTGCGGGTCTACTACTCACGCTGAATGCTTAAACTAACACCTGAGCTTGAGAGACCTAAGCTCTTATACACTTCTGTGGACTATTTCATAGGCAAAGAACTCATTGTAGGCCAAAAGTAATGGGATAAGCGCTCAGAAGCCAGTACATCTCTGTATGATGTCTGGTCCCAAATGAAGTATCTGCAGGCCTCTGGTTGAATCTGGGCGCATTCAGTCCTCATTTTCACCAGTGTGGGCTGGTATGGAATGAGTACTTCTAACAACCGATATAGATGAAGGTAATATTATAATTAGTCCATGTGTGGAGCTCATATTACGCAGTTGAATGTTTAAACCCGCTTGGATATTATTGTACATTAGGATATAATACAAAAGTGATTGATATTGACTTTATTATAGTTCATATACAGCACATGCTCGACTAAAATTTATCATTGACTAGTGTGTCGCTGAAAATCGCAGTTATACATATAGATATTGTAAGTACTGGATATCTTCACAATAGCCGATATGAGTATAGACACAGTTCTCAACTTTCCCAGAAAATTACTGTACTACCGTTTTATTCCGATTTCTATTCCACAAGAGCTAACATTACAGCTTTAGGTTGCCTAGATCAATTTTATCTAGGCTGTCATCGTTTTTTCGATTGACAGGATGGCATCTCAAGCTCGATGGTGTCCACTCAGGTCATATAATATGATTTTTTATGAGACAGTTTGTTTCTATCGTCCTGGAAAATGTATCATCATGCCGTATGGGGTGAGTTTCTTCTATGAAGAGACAGGAACCTCAATACCGTCAGTTTTAAGCACTCGTATTGCGTGTTCTAGAGTAAATATCCATATAATTAACAAAAATACACGTTTACAGCAATTCTTGCCAGTTAAAGTCCTTCAACAACTATACTGGTATTCTGTAATCTGTCGGGTAATAATTAATATCATTTAGGTAAAGCATGCCCATCATAGTACAGTTATAAAAATATATCACCAGATTCATAAATTTTAGTGCTTTATTCCCTCTATTTTCTGTTTTATTATAGTCAAGCAATTTAGGAAGTATCCCCTGGTGACGATCCATAGATGCGCCTGGTCTCACGTCCATTCGGTAACGTCTCAACTTTTACTCAAGTCTTTAAGTATTTTATTTATTACAAATTTGATAAACATCGTAGCGCAAACTCTTGAGATGGACTTGATAAACATAACTTTTTTCTATGGTAGAGGATCCCGACGGCACTGAAGAAACACACCTGAGATGCTTGTTGCAGTGCGAAAAAACTTATTGGAATTTGTGAATATCAAGGTAATTTTATTCCTATGACCTTCAGACCTATCCTCAATGAGATCACGAGAGCACATATGCGTTGTACTTGCACGCTATAGCGACGCATTATAATCCTTTACTTTTACGAGAAATAGTGAAGTTTCCAAAATCCCAAATCATCGCACTGATCGACCGGAACACTACAGTGATATACAAAAAATTCGCTTCTTTGGCACACTCCACTTACGTATACTCGCGATCGTTAATATTGAATGGCTGTGAGCACATTATGTAATTTCTTACGCACTGTCTATCGAAAAATACCGCGTCAGACCTCGGTTCTCCTTTAAACTAATACTCTTGTTTCTATCATACAAACGTTGATTTCCCTTTTCTAAACGCTGATCGGTAAATATATAATGTGACTTATTTAGTGTTTTCCTTTAACCCATGCAGATCTTATTTTTTGAGAGGTTATGGAGAAAAGAAAATTTAATCTATATATAAGATGAACTATCTAAGAATGTTAAGTCACCCATCTATAATACAGGTCGATGCTAGGTTATTATTATAAGTGACAGTATGACTCTTTTACACGGTTGGTTATCACATTAGGCACATTCTACGCGATCCCCGGTAACAAATTCATGTATTTTGGTATGTAAAATTTGTGTGCTATACACATACTTAGGTGAGAAATATCTCGCTAGGATAATTCATTTTCTGGATTTTTTTTGAATTAGATCTAATAAAATATAAATTCGCTCTACTTCGCCGCGTACACTCACTAATTGCCAAGCCAGAGGGGTGCTATACACTGCACATCAACGTGAGAGGAGAAGCTGAGTGAGGAGTTTCACAAATTGTATCGTTGAAAGCTTGACGGGGCAGGTTTCAGTGGTTGGCGAGAGAATTGAAAACTATGGCTTTGGCACAGTACATACTCATGTCATGTAAATTGAAAACTCATAGTTCAATACATTATTATAAAGTCCAGAACAAGTGTATAGATTTTTATGATAATATTAACATAATACTCATGATAAAATACTGACTTTTATAAGGTTTATAATTCTTTATATTGTTTATGATTATTTTTATGTGAACATGTTGGATACAATGCAATTCAATTTGGGTATAATCACGTATTATATTATGGTATCATCAAGCTCTGCTAGATTAAAAGATCACTGCCCAGTGAACACAGGGATCTGAGAATCACGGAGATTTGAGTGAAAAAATAGATTCTTGGCGTATAGACGAAAATAGATTTCCACATTAGATGAAAAGTATTTAACATCCACGGGTTCATCTTAAAAGTGTACAAACCAGTATAAATGGCGAAGACTACATAAAAACAACAATTAACATGAGATATATAACTTTTATTATTCGCACTGTGATAGCTATAACACAGTAGTATGTTAAATATATAAACTAATACCCAATCGATACTATATATTTAAATATATTATGTATTGTTACGGCGGGCCGTTTTAACTGGGGCGGGTGGTTCTAAACTGGGGCCGTTAATTTGGCAGTGGGGCCGTATCTGACTGGGTTGGAGCAAAAGTATATAGTTTCACTTTTTACTCAAGGTGTGCGAGAGTCTCCGGATTTTTTTTAAAATTGATTATCTACTATTGTTTCAGAGGGTTATATCAGACATTTCAGTTATTGATTATTGTCAAATTCGTTTGACACATTGTTTCTAATGTGTGGCTAGTGCGAAACTTAAGATTATCAATTTTGGCTAGAGTAGAGGTTGAAGACGCAAAGGTTGTGCCAAAGCGGTGTCAGGGCCGTCCACAGTCGCCGTTTGTTTCTTCACAGGTAGAAATCCCTTGTTGTGAAAAGTTATGATAGAATCATTGATTTTATTGTGTAACGTTTCTGTTATACATGAAAAACTTGTTCACAATACTATTAAATATAACGAAATGTGAACCACATTGCCAGACCACGGCCGCTCGTGCATGGAGCCTTCGCTGGTAGATCACCTCAGGACACAGCCCATAGTTGGGAATTTAAATATATAAATACGTAATTAACAACACATATCTCAATAAGTACTTGTAAAAGATATATATTTCGTTTCTTTTCCCGTGTATATCTTTCTTTAAAGGAATGCTATAAACCACTGTGCTTACATTATATGGCAGATTTCGCAATGTACCATGTTTACGTAAACGTATGGCTGCCGAGATCTCGAAAATTAAAATGGTGAAATCGTTCAGTTTAATAGCTGTAGAGTTTATTTTTTAATGTCAGTCGCTTTTATTCCATGGACTGCTAGTGAAGTCCTCAATTGAAGTGATATTAATTTAAAATAATTTGAATGCATGTTTAGATAGACTACATTTAGATTTAATGAATACAGATCGTAATACTGTAAATGCCGACCAGGACACATTGCGCACGGCTTCCGAAAATCCTAAAAATACTAAAAGTTTGTTTAAAAATACGAATAAAAAGTAACTATAAACTGACTCATTTGTATGTCATGAGCTAAAATCCAAAAATTTCTGACGAACAAATTATCTAGAATACGTAATTTTTGTGACTCTAAAAATAGGGCGAAATTCGAGATCTCGGCAGTACTGTACGTATAGGCTGCCGTGCGCTTGGGGTGATCTACGAAAGCAAACTTTAATTTGGTGACAATCACACATCTTAAGGTGTTTTACAAAGTAAGACTAAGAAAAATAGTGATCGCTTATTAAAATTTCAGTACTATATTTGCGGAACTTGGAATTTAATTTGGGTAATTTCAAGCTGATATTTGCAATATTCTGTCAATGTTTACACATAATGGCGATCGTGTTTTTCTCGTGGCGGCCGAAAATGGAGTATGAACATCGTAAAATATATGAATACCATATATTATATCTGTATATTATTGTTGCATATTTATTTAACATCTTTTGAAATTAAGATAAAGTAAACAATTCTCGGGATGTCGTACATTTTATTAACAATAAAATGTAAACAAAAAATCGAAAGCGGCTGTGTTCCCACCATGTTAATTGGTAACAGATATACAGAGTTGTCCTTTTAGCGCCCGATGTACCTTTGTGTGACGTCATCGCCATCTTTTTCTGAAATCTCCTATTAGTTACAGTTTGTATAATTATGGACCCCCCATTTTTATGCGTTTTACTCTACATAGTACTTAATACGTATATACTAGTAATATGTAAACTATGATTTTTACAGATTTTTTATCTAGACCCCCTAAACATACTAAAATTGGGTCCTAGGACACCCTGGTGGGTCCATAATTTTTAAAACTGTAACTAATATCCTGTGTGCATGAATAGACAACAGGTGGTTTAATGTAATTGTTTATGTAAACTGCTATATGTAGTATAGATTGGATTTATTTAAATACATGTAAGTCGCAGAGACATATATTGATAATTTGTGTTACTTATTTGTCTCTGTATTTCTTTCCTTTTAAAACCCTAATTGATTAGTAGTATATTTTATCCAGATACCAGCTGATTCTGTAGACCACGTGGCTCTGTTTAGATGGACCTTTGACCCTGACCTCTGACCTTTCAACTTGATGGGTCATTTAAACAAAATGGCGTCGACCATAACATCCCCCGTCGTCTTCCTTTGCTTTTAGTAGGCTGACAATGTCCTTCTGCCTGGGTCTTCTATGCGTATTCCTGTCAGGAGTATGCGCAAGTAAAGTATTTGTTCTGTCCATTTGTATAAATTTACAGATGGGATTCATTTTTGACCATAATTATTAAGTATTTATCTATGTCGGCCAATGCTTGACTTATCAGTGTTATACTGTCTGTATCACGTTTTATATAACAGGTAGGCCTAGACTAACATAATTTTTACTGTTTACAAGTTGGCTACCTTTAAGTTAACATTTTTTTTCACGAACAACCATTTCTGTTGTAATATTATTATCGCTTGATTAGATGTTATGAAAATTTCTCCAAAACCCTGCAAATGTATATTTGTAACGTCATGTAACCCAGATTGGCACACATTTTTGGCGAGGGTCACCTCGCATTGTGATCGTGGTTGCAAAATTCTCTTTCAGTCAATTTCCTCAATATGATTGGCTAAGAACTTGCTCGCAGATACTAGCGCTCCTAGCGGGCAGTGTATTCAACGAATCCCAGTTAAAACGGCCCACTGTAAAACGGCCCCAAGTCAAGAACGGCCCCACTGCAATAACGGCCCCAGTTAGAACCGCCCCAGTTAAAACGGCCCCCGTAACAATATAAATATATATTAAAATATATGGTATTAGTTTATATATTAAACATTCTATGTATATCATGTAATAATATAACATTATGTCTTGTTAATTAATATGTGTATTCATAAAATTATTTTCTTTAATGAATTTCACGGTAGAACTATTACGTGTCAATGCCATTTAGATGCATATCCATAAAATACTACATATAAAATAAACAAAAGTGGTAAATATAAAAAGTACATTTTATATATTGAATTTTAATTAGAGGGTGTCTGCCAACACTGAACCTGCCTCCGCAGTTTCACGTATTGGCCCAGCTCTTGCCCACGTGGAGGCCCCCTCTGCAAGAGCCACACGATTGTTTAAAGTCTATAAAAATCAAATATATCAGAATCACTAGTTTATAAAATCACATACATATCCGATCGCGTAGAAGTCCGGGAAAACACTAAAGTCACATATATCCGATCGCGTTGAGGAAACACTAAAGTCACTTATATCCGATCGCGTTAAAGGAAAACACTAAAAGTCACATTATATCCGATCGCGTTGAAGGGAAACACTGAAATCACATATCCGATCGCGTAGAAGGAAAACATAAGTCACATAATATCCGATCGCGTATACGTAGATGTCCAAAGCGAAATCACTGTTCCGTCGCGGGTCGCGGTGCATAGATGTGTCCCGACTCTCCTGAAGGAAGGCTGAGGTGGAAATCTCAATCAGCATCATAGTCGTCCCACAGCTCGGTGATCTTTCCCTGGATCCTTCGATATGTGGTCCTCTGGTGCGCCTGGAGGGCGTTCTGGGAGACCAGGCGCATCTGGATCGTCACCAGGGAGGCTTCTTGCAATAGCAGAGGACCATCTTGTAGAACGGCAAGTTGGCGCGTCCAGCCTTACCGTTCAGCCTGTGATGCCATCCTGCAACAAAAAAGGTAATGTGAATAATCTAATAATAATATACTAGGAATAGAACTATACTTTTTTATTTTTATCTATTACAATCTATATAGACATTTCGACGATTAATATAATAATTCATATTTGTATTTAATTCAAAACTAAACCAATTGTCAATTTAATATAATTACCTTCAATATCGTTGTTGGTCCTTTCAGACTGTTGATGGATGGACCAGTTCACAGGGGGCCACACTCTGCTCTGCATCCACTGATGATCAATATAGGCTGTCAGGTCTCTCAGCTCAGGTGTGTTGGCGCGGGCAGACATCATACGGAACGCTGGCTCAATCTGTTCGGCAGGAAGAAACGGCAGCGCTAGCAACTGCTTGACAAACTGGTGTACGCCTGCAAATAAAAAAAAATGAATTAATATATTTTTTCGATGTTATCTATGAATATAGTTTTTTATGATTTATGATATTCATTTCTTAATTTTACTTACATGATGTAATATGGAGATATCATCTAATTACTGTAATTTACTTGGAGCATTTTCATTACATTTAAGTGACATATGCATGATATATAACTTACCTTCTCAGCCTGTCATATGTCGGCCTCAGACCAAAGGTTGCCAACCTTCCGCAGAACCGCCTGTACCCAATGGAACGAGCATCCCTTTAGCTCTGTGTCGGGGAAGACTGTCCGTACGGCTGTCCAGCAAGCTGTAAAAATAAATTTGATAGTTAAACAAGGTGTAAAAATAAAATATAATAATTAAACTTGTCATATAACGTTATAAATATATAAATATGTTATTGTTTTTTTCTTTCCTCACCTATAACATAAAAATAAAACATCATTTCATCATCATGCCATCATCACTTAAAATCATCATTATTACTTAAATCATCGTCATCACAGCACCATTATAGTCATTATCATTATCATTATCAATGACATCCTCAGTATCATATTTGTAAGATTTATATTATCACATTGCTTTGTTGTGGCATACCTTGAATGTCCCATCAAGGTACCATCGTCTGGCCTGTCGTAGGAGAGAAAGCTGCTGATGGGTAGCGAAGATAATATGGCGCTGATTTCCTACTCGGACATCCCCAATGATGAAGTCTGTAAAATTATAATTATGTATTATTTCAAGAACTTATTCTTCCCCGATCCCTAACTGTAACACATCACATTGTCTGTCTAGGTCTCAATGTACCTGGACACGATGTCCACCTGTAGTGGACACCGTGTTCACACGTAGTGCACTCCGTGTCTACCTGTAGTCTAAATCTTGTGCACTCCGTGTCTACCTGTAGTCTAAACCTCGTGCACTCCGTGTCTACCTGTAGTCTAAAC
>SAYR01019914.1:1574-17668 GCA_004382745.1 Argopecten irradians irradians
CAGGAGGAGTGATAGGGTTAGACATTTCCTGTAAAGATATCAACTTTTAAATGTTATAATAGTGTTCGGAAGCCTTCAAAACCATAAACGAAATAATAGATATTGTTTATAAATGCTTTAATTTACTCAGAAATTATCATTATTAAAAACCTGACAAAATGACTTTTATCAGGTTTTTTATAATGAATTATATTGACGAAAATAGACAAAAAAAGAACAATATCATATCATTTTTTATTGTTTTAAAGCCTTCTTAACATATTCAAAACATTTAAAAGTTAATAGAACAACCGGAAGTGTCTAACCGCGGAAGTTGCAATTATGCTACGAATTCAAAACTTTCGTAGCATAATTGCAAATGATAGGGTTAGACATTTTCTGTAAAGATATCAACTTTTAAATGTTATATTAGTGTTCGGAAGCCTTCAAAACCATAACGAAATAATAGATATTGTTTATAAATGCTTTAATTTACTCAGAAATTATCATTATTAAAAACCTGACAAAATGACTTTTATCAGGTTTTTATATGAATTATATTGACGAAAGTAGACGAATAACAGAACAATATCATATCATTAGTTATTGTTTTAAAGCCTTCTTAACATTATCAAAAACTTTAAAAGTTAATAAAACAACCGGAAGTGTCTAACCGCGGAAGTTGCAATTATGCTACGAATTCAAAACTTTCGTAGCATAATTGCAAATGATAGGGTTAGACATTTCCTGTAAAGATATCAACTTTTAAATGTTATAATAGTGTTCGGAAGCCTTCAAAACAATAACGAAATAATAGATATTGTTTATAAATGCTTTAATTTACTCAGAAATTATCATTATTAAAAACCTGACAAAATGACTTTTATCAGGTTTTTTATAATGAATTATATTGACGAAAGTAGACAAAAACAGAACAATATCATATCATTAGTTATTGTTTTAAAGCCTTCTTAACATATTCAAAACATTTAAAAGTTAATAGAACAACCGGAAGTGTCTAACCCCGGAAGTTGCAATTATGCTACGAATTCAAAACTTTCGTAGCATAATTGCAAATGATAGGGTTAGACATTTTCTGTAAAGATATCAACTTTTAAATGTTATAATAGTGTTCGGAAGCCTTCAAAACCATAACGAAATAATAGATATTGTTTATAAATGCTTTAATTTACTCAGAAATTATCATTATTAAAAACCTGACAAAATGACTTTTATCAGGTTTTTAATAATGAAATTATTGACGAAAAGTAGACAAAAAAGAACAATATCATATCATTTTTATTGTTTTAAAGCCTTCTTAACATATTCAAAACATTTAAAAGTTAATAGAACAACCGGAAGTGTCTAACCCCGGAAGTTGCAATTATGCTACGAATTCAAAACTTTCGTAGCATAATTGCAAATGATAGGGTTAGACATTTTCTGTAAATATATCAACTTTTAAATGTTATAATAGTGTTCGGAGGCCTTCAAAACCATAAGGAAAATATGATATTGTTTATAAATGCTTTAATTTACTCAGAATTATCATTATTAAAAACCTGACAAAATGACTTTTATCAGGTTTTTTATAATGAATTATATTGACGAAATTAAACAAAAACAGAACAATATCACATCATTAGTTATTGTTTTAAAGCCTTCTTAACATTATCAAAACATTTAAAAGTTAATAAACAACACCGGAAGTGTCTAACGCGGAAGTTGCAATTATGCTACGAATTCAAAACTTTCGTAGCATAATTGCAAATGATAGGGTTAGACATTTTCTGTAAATATCAACTTTTAAATGTTATAATAGTGTTCGGAAGCCTTCAAAACCATAAAGGAAATAATAGATATTGTTTTATAATGCTTTAATTTACTCAGAAATTATCATTATTAAAAACCTGACAAAATGACTTTTATCAGGTTTTTTATATGAAATATATTGACGAAAGTAGACAAAAACAGAACAATATCATATCATTTTTTATTGTTTTAAAGCCCTCTTAACATTTTCAAAACATTTAAAAGTTAATAAAACAACCGGAAGTGTCTAACCGCGGAAGTTGCAATTATGCTACGAAAGTTTTGAATTCGTAGCATAATTGCAAACATGGGGGTTAGACATTAATAGTGTGATATCTATAATTTAAACATTGTAATAATTATTTTTCATCAAAAGTATAATAAATCATGATTAAATATTACGCAAGTTTCACTTATTTCTGTCTAACCGCAAACTTGCAATTTTGCTACGAATTCAAAACTTTTGTATCATAATTGCAATTGATAGGGTTAGACATTTTCTGTAGAGATATCAACTTTTAAATGTTATAATAGTGTTCGGAAGCCTTCAAAACCATAAAAAAAGAATAGTAATTGTTTATAAATGCTGTACTTTACTCAGAAATTATCATTATTAAAAACCTGACAAAATGACTTTCATCAGGTTTTTTATAATGAATTATATCGACCAAAGTAGACGATAATAAAACAATATCACATCATTAGTTATTGTTTTAAAGCCTTCTTAACATTATCAAAACATTTAAAAGTTAATAAGACATTTTGTACCGGTGTGGTATATACTTTCTTTATGTGTATAGGTGTGGTATATAATCCCTCTATGTGTAACGGTGTGGTATATAATCTCTTTATGTGTACCGGTGTGGTATATACTTCCTTTATGTGTACCGGTGTGGTATATAATTCCTTTATGTGTACCGGTGTGGTATATACTTATTTATGTGTACCGGTGTGGTATATACTTCCTTTATGTGTGACCGTGTGGTAATATATTCCTTTATGTGTACCGGTGTGGTATATACTTCATTTATGTGGACCGGTGTGGTATATAATCCCTCTATGTGAACTGGTGTGGTATATACTTCCTTTATGTGGACCGGTGTGGTATATAATCCCTCTATGTGAACCAGTGTGGTATATACTTCCTTTTTGTGTACCGGTGTGGTATATAATCCCTCTATGTGTACCGGTGTGGTATATACTTCCTTTTTGTGTACCGGTGTGGTATATACTTCCTTTTTGTGTACCGGTGTGGTATATAATCCCTTTATGTGTACCGGTGTGGTATATACTTTCTTTATGTGTATAGGTGTGGTATATAATCCCTCTATGTGTACCGGTGTGGTATATACTTCCTTTATGTGTACCGGTGTGGTATATAATTCCTTTATGTGTACCGGTGTGGTATATACTTCCTTTATGTGGACCGGTGTGGTATATAATTCCTTTATGTGTACCGGTGTGTTATATGCTTCCTTTATGTGGACCGGTGTGGTATATTATCCCTCTATGTGAACCGGTGTGGTATATACTTCCTTTTATGTGGACCGGTGTGGTATATAATCCCTCTATGTGAACCAGTGTGGTATATACTTCCTTTTTGTGTACCGATGTGGTATATAATCCCTCTATGTGTACCGGTGTGGTATATACTTCATTTTTGTGTACCGGTGTGGTATATAATCCCTTTATGTGTACCGGTGTGGTATATAATCCCTCTATGTGAACCAGTGTGGTATATACTTCATTTTTGTGTACCGGTGTGGTATATAATCCCTTTATGTGTACCGGTGTGGTATATACTTTCTTTATGTGTATAGGTGTGGTATATAAACCCTCTATGTGTACCGGTGTGGTATATACTTCCTTTATGTGTACCGGTGTGGTATATAATTCCTTTATGTGTACCGTTGTGGTATATACTTCCTTTATGTGGACCGGTGTGGTATATAATCCCTCTATGTGAACCGGTGTGGTATATACTTCCTTTTTGTGTACCAGTGTGATATATACTTCCTTTATGTGTACCGGTGTGGTATATAATCCCTCTAGGTATACCGTCGTGGTATATACTTCCTTTATGTGTACCGGTGTAGTATATATACCTTTATATGTTAGTGGGGTATATACTTTCTTTATGTGTATAGGTCTGGTATATAATCCTTCTATGTGTACCGGTGTGGTATATAATCTCTTTTTGTGTACCGGTGTGGTATATACTTCCTTTATGTGTACCGGTGTGGTATATACTTCCTTTATGTGGACCGGTGTGGTATATAATTCCTTTATGTGTACCGGTGTGGTATGTACTTGCTTTATGTGGACCGGTGTGGTATATAATCCCTCTATGTGAACCGGTGTGGTATATACTTCCTTTATGTGGACCGGTGTGGTATATAATCCCTCTATGTGAACCAGTGTGGTATATACTTCCTTTTTGTGTACCGGTGTGGTATATAATCCCTGTATGTGTACCAGTGTGGTATATACTTCGTTTTTGTGTACCGGTGTGGTATATACTTCCTTTTGTGTACCGGTGTGGTATATACTTCCTTTATGTGTACCGGTGTGGTATATAATCCCTTTATGTGTACCGGTGTGGTATATAATCCCTTTATGTGTACCGGTGTGGTATATACTTTCTTTATGTGTATAGGTGTGGTCTATAATCCCTCTATGTGTACCGGTGTGGTATATAATTCCTTTATGTCTACCGGTGTGGTATATTATTCCTTTATGTGTACCGGTGTGGTATATACTTCCTTTTTGTGTACCGGTGTGGTATATACTTCCTTTATGTGTACCGGTGTGGTATATACTTCCTTTATGTGGACCGGTGTGGTATATACTTCCTTTATGTGTACCGGTGTGGTATATACTTCCTAATTGACGAAATTAGACAAAAACAGAACAATATCACATCATTAGTTATTGTTTTAAAGCCTTCTATTAACATTTTCAAAACATTTGAAAGTTAATAAAACAACCGGAAGTTCTAACCGGAAGTTGCAATTTTGCTACGAATTGGAGTCGTGGTCAGAAGTTTCCGTGCTTGAACTGTCTCGAAACCCTGCGGAAACTTATTTTTTTGGTTTTCTAAACTCAAATATGTAAACAGAGTTGAAATATCTTAAAACACAAAAAAGTTTTTTTTCGTCAAAAACCGGGTTTCAGGCAAGCCGCTACGAGCGTGTTTATGAACCATTTCGCGGCCAAAGTTAGGAAAATGTAGAATTTCTGAATACAAACATTTTGACATAAACGTTTTTGCGATATCGTACCGGGAAAGCAGCGGGGTTAGAGTTCGAAACTTTCCGAAAAATGCTACCTTTTCGGAAGCTAGGGTTACATGCACTGCACATTTAATATAAGAGGTAGGAAGCTGTAAATTGGGTCAGTTGTTGCCACGTTATTGCCATTTAAGTAATCATAAGTCTCATTTGGATAGCGTATCTCGTTATCAAGATATCAACTTTAGAACGGAGAGGGGGTCACTTTCGTAGCATTTTTGCAAGTTTTCGGACCCTAACCATCTGACTTTGGAATCGAGCATAGATTACCAAAAACTAGCCAAATGTAGAGTGAATCGTCCTCTTCAAGAATATGTAAAACACTTTGAGAAAATATGACGTTAACCCTATGAAATAAGCGTTTCCTAGGACCCTACATTTTGCAATTTTGCTACGAAAGTGCACTATAATTTCCAAACCTTCAAACTCAATTTTAGGTAGGAAGGAGGCCCGGAAAAGACGTAATTCTTGTATAAATCGTTAGATCTACCCCCTAAAATGGTGGGACAGTGGTTTTTTGGAAATAAAGCGAAAAATGGATTTTTTCTGAACGAAAAACCAAAGTTGCAGATCCGAGGTCGGGACGCTGGGAGGACTCATATTATCCGCCACTCAATTTTTTGGACCCTGATTTTTGACCGGGAAAAAGTTGCAGGGGGTTGGAGCTGTGCCCAAGATATGTGGTAAACCCCTCCTAACCCCCTAAAAATCAACTTTACATTTTTTCTAACCCCCACTCAGAGAATCTTTTGCAATTTTGCTACGAATGTCACTAAAAGCCAAAATCAGCCACCTTTAAAAGTTCGCACTTTTTACCAAAATTTGACAAAATGTTTATTCTGGTTCACACTACCGTCGTATATCTAACCGCCAACGATTCTAACAAGAATTGTTTCTAACCACGAGAAAAAATGTTACGAAAGTTGAATTCGTAGCATAATTGCAAATGATAGGGTTAGATCTAAAATTGAACAAATTGCAACTTGAAATGTTTTTCTGTGACGCCTGCATCAAACTCTTTCCAACGGTGTATATATTTTTTAGTTTTGGAACAAAAATGTTTTTTCCCAAAAAATTTTGTCAAGGTATTTTGTATTTATATATAAGTATTTAGTAATCCATCAGGGAAAATTAACACAAAATTTTTTTTACCGAATTACAATACCTTTAAACATAGGAATTAGAGTAAAATTTGAAATAATTTCCATTAGACAAGTATAATGCATTTTCTACTGCTAATTTTTTGCAATAATTATTTTCAAGCATTATGCTATTGATATATGCATAGATACTCGCAGAAAAATACCTTTTTAGGTCTAACCGCGAGATTTGCAAAAATGCTACGAAAGTTTTGAATTCGTAGCATAATTGCAAATGATAGGGTTAGATCTAAAATTGAACAAATTGCAACTTGAAATGTTTTTCTGTGGCGCCTGCATCAAACTCTTTCCAACGGTGTATATATTTTTAGTTTTGGAACAAAAATGTTTTTTCCCCAAAAAATTTGTCAAGGTATATGGTCGACATACTTTCGTAGCATAATTGCAAGTGGTCAGGGTTAGCATTAAATGTAGACTTATCTATTTTATATTCACACATATGTTTTCATGATTTATTTCGAACTTATGTATGGAAGATGGATGACTAATAAGCTATTTAATGCTCTAACCGCGATGGTTTTTTCCAATTCGTAGCAATTGTTCATTCGTTAATATCTCGTGCCATAATGGACAGAAAGAACCGAAAGTTAGATTATTCATTACGTTTATTAATACTCTAAGACCTGAAACAGGTATTTTTGTTGGAATATCATCGTTTCAGCATTTTCATTTTTTTCTCCCCATTCTGAGACACAATGCAAATTCGTAGCATAATTGCAAATTCCGCGGTTAGACTTTGATTGATGAAAAATTACAATTATCCACCCGTATATTGTTACTTTTATGCATAAATGTGTTGTTTAAATGTTTTATTTAATTATTTGAATGAGAATAAAAAAGATTTCTAAGGCGATTTTACTTTTAAAATTATTATCATTATTAATTAGAATAATTGAACCGAATTACCTCCCCTTGCAAAAAATGGACATAAAATTTTATAATTGCTGATGTGAGGTGTAAAAACGGCGTTATTGTTACAAATATTTTTTCTAATTTTTCGTTCGGGTGTTTTATTAATTTATATATAAGTAATTAGTAATCCATCCAGGAAAATTAACACAAAAAAACATTTACCGAATTTACAATACCTTGAAACATAGGAATTAGAGTATAATTTGAAATAATTTCCATTAGGCAAGTATTATGCATTTTCTACTGCTAATTTTTTGCAATAATTATTTTCAAGCATTATTCTATTGATATATGCATAGATACTCGCAGAAAAATACCTTTTTGGGTCTAACCGCGAGATTTGCAAAAATGCTACGAAAGTTGAATTCGTAGCATAATTGCAAATTCCGCGGTTAGACATAAATATGCAAAAAACAAAAAGATCTTCTCATTTATGTTGTATTTTATTAGTGTAAAACGTGTTTAAATGTTTGATATAGTTAATTTAGATCTAGAAATGTCTAACCCCAACAATTTGCAATTATGCTACGAATTCAAAACTTTCGTAGCATAATTGCAACTTCCGGGGTTAGACATTTCCGGTATTTGAATCAATTTATAAATGTTATAATCATGTTCGGAAGCCTTCAAAACAGTATAAAATGAATAGATATTGTTTCTAATTTCAGTAATTTACTCAGAAATTATCATTTTTAAAAACCTGATAAAATGACTTTTATCAGGTTTTTTATAATGAAATATATTGACGAAAGAAGACGTTAACAGAACAATATCATATCATTAGTTATTGTTTTAAAGCCTTCTTAACATTATCAAAACATTTAAAAGTTAATAAAACAACCGAAAGTGTCTAACCGCGGAAGTTGCAATTATGCTACGAATTCAAAACTTTCGTAGCATAATTGCAAATGATAGGGTTAGACATTTTCTGTAAATATATCAACTTTTAAATGTTATAATAGTGTTCGGAAGCCTTCAAAACCATAAATAAAGAATAGATATTGTTTATAAATGCTTTAATTTACTCAGAAATTATCATTATTAAAAACCTGACAAAATGACTTTTATCAGGTTTTTTATAATGAATTATATTGACGAAAATAGACAAAAACAGAACAATATCATATCATTAGTTATTGTTTTAAAGCCTTCTTAACATTATCAAAACATTTAAAAGTTAATAAAACAACCGGAAGTGTCTAACCGCGGAAGTTGCAATTATGCTACGAATTCAAAACTTTCGTAGCATAATTGCAAATGATAGGGTTAGACATTTCCTGTAAAGATATCAACTTTTAAATGTTATAATAGTGTTCGGAAGCCTTCAAAACCATAAGGAAATAATAGATATTGTTTATAAATGCTTTAATTTACTCAGAAATTATCATTATTAAAAACCTGACAAAATGACTTTTATCAGGTTTTTTATAATGAAATATATTGACGAAAGTAGACAAAAACAGAACAATATCATATCATTTTTTATTGTTTTAAAGCCTTCTTAACATTATCAAAACATTTAAAAGTTAATAAAACAACCGGAAGTGTCTAACCGCGGAAGTTGCAATTATGCTACGAATTCAAAACTTTCGTAGCATAATTGCAAATGATAGGGTTAGACATTTTCTGTAAATATATCAACTTTTAAATGTTATAATAGTGTTCGGAAGCCTTCAAAACCATAAGGAAATAATAGATATTGTTTATAAATGCTTTAATTTACTCAGAAATTATCATTATTAAAAACCTGACAAAATGACTTTTATCAGGTTTTTTATAATGAAATATATTGACGAAAGTAGACAAAAACAGAACAATATCATATCATTTTTTATTGTTTTAAAGCCTTCTTAACATATTCAAAACATTTAAAAGATAATATAAAAACCGGAAGTGTCTAACCCCGGAAGTTGTGCAGTTATGCTACGAATTCAAAACTTTCGTAGCATAATTGCAAATGATAGGGTTAGACATTTCTGTAAAGATATCAATTTTAAATGTTATAATAGTGTTCGGAAGCCTTCAAAACCATAGGAAATAATAGATATTGTTTATAAATGCTTTAATTTACTCAAAATTATCATTATTAAAAACCTGACAAATAACTTTTATCAGGTTTTTTTATAATGAAATATATTGACGAAAGTAGAACGTAACAGAACAATATCATATCATTTTTTTATTTTTAAAGCCTTCTTAACATTTCAAAACATTTAAAAGTTAATAGAAACCGGAAGTGTCTAACCCCGGAAGTTGCAATTATGCTACGAATTCAAAACTTTCGTAGCATAATTGCAAATGATAGGGTTAGACATTTCTGTAAAGATACTAACTTTTAAATGTTATAATAGTGTTCGGAAGCCTTCAAAACCATAACGAAATAATAGATATTGTTTATAAATGCTTTAATTTACTCAGAAATTATCATTATTAAAAACCTGACAAAATGACTTTTATCAGGTTTTTTATAATGAATTATATTGACGAAAATAGACAAAAACAGAACAATATCATATCATTAGTTATTGTTTTAAAGCCTTCTTAACATATTCAAAACATTTAAAAGTTAATAGAACAACCGGAAGTGTCTAACCCCGGAAGTTGCAATTATGCTACGAATTCAAAACTTTCGTAGCATAATTGCAAATGATAGGGTTAGACATTTTCTGTAAAGATATCAGTTTTTAAATGTTATAATAGTGTTCGGAAGCCTTCAAAACCATAATGAAATAATAGATATTGTTTATAAATGCTTTAATTTACTCAGAAATTATCATTATTACAAACCTGACAAAATAACTTTTATCAGGTTTTTTATAATGAAATATATTGACGAAAGTAGACGTTAACAGAACAATATCATATCATTTTTTATTGTTTTAAAGCCTTCTTAACATATTCAAAACATTTAAAAGTTAATAGAACAACCGGAAGTGTCTAACCCCGGAAGTTGCAATTATGCTACGAATTCAAAACTTTCGTAGCATAATTGCAAATGATAGGGTTAGACATTTCCTGTAAAGATATCAACTTTTAAATGTTATAATAGTGTTCGGAAGCCTTCAAAACCATAACGAAATAATAGATATTGTTTATAAATGCTTTAATTTACTCAGAAATTATCATTATTAAAAACCTGACAAAATGACTTTTATCAGGTTTTTTATAATGAATTATATCGACGAAAGTAGACAAAAACAGAACAATATCATATCATTAGTTATTGTTTTAAAGCCTTCTTAACATTATCAAAACATTTAAAAGTTAATAAAACAACCGGAAGTGTCTAACCGCGGAAGTTGCAATTATGCTACGAATTCAAAACTTTCGTAGCATAATTGCAAATGATAGGGTTAGACATTTTCTGTAAATATATCAACTTTTAAATGTTATAATAGTGTTCGGAAGCCTTCAAAACCATAAATAAAAGAATAGATATGTTTATATTTTACTCAGAAATTATCATTATTAAAAACCTGACAAAATGACTTTTATCAGGTTTTTTATAATGAATTATATCGACGAAAGTAGACGTTAAAAAACAATATCATATCTTTAGTTATTGTTTTAAAGCCTTCTTAATATTATCAAAACATTTAAAAGTTAATAAAACAACCGGAAGTGTCTAACCGCGGAAGTTGCAATTATGCTACGAATTCAAAACTTTCGTAGCATAATTGCAAATGATAGGGTTAGACATTTCCTGTAAAGATATCAACTTTTAAATGTTATAATAGTGTTCGGAAGCCTTCAAAACCATAAATAAAGAATAGATATTGTTTATAAATGCTTTAATTTACTCAGAAATTATCATTATTAAAAACCTGACAAAATGACTTTTATCAGGTTTTTTATAATGAATTATATTGACGAAAATAGACAAAAACAGAACAATATCATATCATTAGTTATTGTTTTAAAGCCTTCTTAACATATTCAAAACATTTAAAAGTTAATAGAACAACCGGAAGTGTCTAACCCCGGAAGTTGCAATTATGCTACGAATTCAAAACTTTCGTAGCATAATTGCAAATGATAGGGTTAGACATTTCTGTAAAGATATCAATTTTTAATGTTATAATAGTGTTCGGAAGCCTTCAAAACCAAAAATAAGAATAGGATATTGTTTATAAATGCTTTAATTTACTCAGAAATTATCATTATTAAAAACCTGACAAAATGACTTTTATCAGGTTTTTTATAATGAATTATATTGACGAAAGTAGACAAAAACAGAACAATATCATATCATTAGTTATTGTTTTAAAGCCTTCTTTACATTTTCAAAACATTTAAAAGTTAATAGAACAACCGGAAGTTTCTAACCGCGGAAGTTGCAATTATGCTACGAAAGTTTTGAATTCGTAGCCTAATTGCAAATGATAGGGTTAGATCTATAATTGAACAAATTACAACTTGTACTGTTTTTTTGTGACGCCTGCATCAAACTTTTCCAACGGTGTATATATTTTTTTGTTTTGGAACAAAAATGTTTTTTCCCCAAAAATTTTGTCAAGGTATATGGTCGACATACTTTCGTAGCATAATTGCAAGTGGTCCGGGTTAGCATTAAATGCAGAGTTATCTATTTTATATTCACACATATGTTTTCATGATTTATTTCGAACTTATGTATGGAAGATGGATAACTAATAAGCTATTTAAAGCTCTAACCGCGATGGTTTTTTCCAATTCGTAGCAAATGTTCATTCGTTAATATCTCGTGCCATAATGGACAGAAAGAACCGAAAGTTAGATTATTCATTACGTTATTTATTACTCTAAGACATGAAACAGGTATTTTTGTTGGAATATCATCGTTTCGGCATTTACCATATATGCTCCCCATTCTCAGGCTAAGTCCGAATTCGTAGCATAATTGCAAATTCCGCGGTTAGAAATTAATTGATGAAAAATACAATTATCCACCCTTTTATTGTTACTTTTATGTATAAATGTGTTGAATAAATGTTTTATTTAATTATTTGAATGAGAATAAAAAAGATTTCCAAGGCAATTTTACTTTTAAAATAATTATTATTATTAATTAGAATAATTGAACAGAATTACCTCCCCTTGCAAGAAATGGACATAAAATTTCATAATTGCTGATGTGAGGCGTAAAAACGCCGTTATTGTTACAAATAATTTTTCTAATTATTTGTTCGGTTGTTTTATTGATTTATATATAAGTATTTAGTAATCCATCAAGGAAAATTAACACAAAAAAATATTTACCGAATTACAATACCTTAAAACCTAGGAATTAGAGTATAATTTGAAATAATTTCCATTAGGCAAGTATTATGCATTTTTTACTGCTAATTTTTTGCAATAATTATTTTCAAGCATTATTCTATTGATATATGCATAGATACTCGCAGAAAAATACCTTTTTGGGTCTAACCGCGAGATTTGCAAAAATGCTACGAAAGTTGAATTCGTAGCATAATTGCAAATTCCGCGGTTAGACATTTCCTGTAAATGTATCAACTTTTAAATGTTATAATAGTGTTCGGAAGCCTTCAAAACCATAAGAAAAGAATAGATATTGTTTATAACTGCTTTAATTTACTCAGAAATTAGCATTATTAAAAACGTGATAAAATCACTTTTATCAGGTTTTTTATAATGAAATATATTGACGAAATTAGAGGATATTGAAACAATATCATATATTTTTTTACTGTTTCAAAGCCTTCTTAACATTTTAAAAACATTCAAAAGTTAATAGAACAACCGGAATTGTCTAACCGCGGAAGTTGCAATTATGCTACGAAAGTTTTGAATTCGTAGCATAATTGCAAATTCTGCGGTTAGAAATTAATTAATGAAAAATACAATTATCCACCCTTTTATTCTTACTTTTATATATAAATGTGTTGTTTAAATGTTTTATTTAATCATTTGAATCCGAATAAAAAAGATTTCCAAGGCGATTTTACTTTTAAAATTTTTATTATTATTAATTAGAATAATTGAACAGAATTACCTCCCCTTGCAAGAAATGGACATAAAATTTCATAATTGCTGATGTGAGGCGTAAAAACGGCGTTATTGTTACAAATAATTTTTCTAATTATTTGTTCGGTTGTTTTATTGATTTATATATAAGTATTTAGTAATCCATCAAGGAAAATTAACACAAAAAAATATTTACCGAATTTCAATACCTTAAAACATAGGAATTAGAGTATAATTTGAAATAGGCATATTATCAATAGAATAATGCTTGGAAAATAAATTATTGCAAAAAAAATAGCAGTAAAAAAATGCATAATTACTTGCCTAAATGGAAATTATTTCAAATTATACTCTAATTCCTATGTTTTAAGGTATTGTAAATTTCGGTAAATATTTTTTTTGTGTTAATTTTCCTTGGATTGGTTACTAAAACTTATATATAATCAATAAAACAACCCAAACAAAATAATTAGAAAAAATTATTTGTAACAATAACGCCGTTTTTAGCCTCACATCAAGCAATTATGAAATTTTATGTCCATTTCTTGCAAGGGGAGGTAAATTCTGTTCAATTATTTCTAATTAATAATAATAAAAAATTTAAAAGTAAAATCGCCTTGGGAAATCTTTTTTATTCTGATTCAAATGAGTTAAAATAAAACATTTAAACAACACATTTATACATAAAAGTAACAATATAAGGGTGGATAATTGTATTTTTCATCAATTAATTTCTAAGCGCGGAATTTGCAATTATGCTACGAATTCAACTTTCGTAGCATTTTTGCAAATCTCGCGTTAGACCAAAAAGGTTATTTTTCTGCGAGTAATCTATGCATATATCAATAGAAAATAATGCTTGAAAATAATTTATTGCAAAAAAATTAGCAGTAGAAAATGCACCAATACTTGCCTAATGGAAATTATTTTCAAATTATACTCTAAATCCTATGTTTTAAGGTATTGTAAATTCGGTAAATATTTTTTTGTGTTAATTTTCCTGGATGGATTACTAAATACTTATATATAAATAAAAAAATAACCGAACAAAAAATTAGAAAAAAATATTTGTAACAATAACACAATTTTTACACCTCACATCAGCAATTATGAAATTTTATGTCCATTTCTTGCAAGGGGAGGTAATTCTGTTCAATTATTCTAATTACTTATAATAATAATTTTAAAAGTAAAATCGCCTTGAAAATCTTTTTTATTCTCATTCAAATAATTACATTTATCCATAAAAAAATACAATACAAGGGTGGATAATTGTAATTTTCATCAATTAATTTCTAAGCGCGGAATTTGCAATTATGCTACGAATTCAAAACTTTCGTAGCATTTTTGCAAATCTCGCGGTTAGACCCAAAAAGGTATTTTTCTGCGAGTATCTATGCATATATCAATAGAATAATGCTTGAAAATAATTATTGCAAAAAAATAGCAGTAAAAAATGCATAATACTTGCCTAATGGAAATTATTTCAAATTATACTCTAATTCCTATGTTTTAAGGTATTGTAATTCGGTAAATATTTTTTGTGTTTAATTTTCCTTGATTGGATTACTAAAATACTTATATATAAATCAATAAAACAACCAAACAAATAATTAGAAAAATTATTTGTAACAATAACGCCGTTTTTTACGCCTCACATCAGCAATTATGATATTATGTCCATTTCTTGCAAGGGGAGGTAATTCTGTTCAATTATTCTAATTAATAATAAATAAAAAATTTTAAAAGTAAAATCGCCTTGGAAATCTTTTTTATTCTGATTCAAATGATTAAATAAAACATTTAAACAACACATTTATACATAAAAGTAACAATAAAAGGGTGGATAATTGTATTTTTCATCAATTAATTTCTAACCGCGGAATTTGCAATTATGCTACGAATTCAAAACTTTCGTAGCATTAATTGCAACTTCCGCGGTTAGACAATTCCGGTTGTTCTTTTAATTAACTTTTGAATGTTTTTAAAATGTTAAGAAGGCTTTAAAACAGTAAAAAATTAGTGTATTGTTTCATTATCCTCTAATTTCGTCAATATATTTCAATAAAAAAACCTGATAAAAGTGATTTTATCACGTTTTTAATAATGCTAATTTCTGAGTAAATTAAAGCAGTTATAAACAATATCTTTCTTTTCTTATGGTTTTGAAGGCTTCCGAACACTATTTGTAACATTTAAAAGTTGATACATTTACAGGAAATGTCTAACCGCGGAATTTTGCAATTATGCTACGAATTCAACTTTCGTAGCATTTTTGCAAATCTCGCGGTTAGACCCAAAAAGGTATTTTTCTGCGAGTATCTATGCATATATCATAAGAATAATGCTTGAAAATAATTATTGCAAAAATTAGCAGTAGAAATGCATAATACTTGCCTAATGGAAATTATTTCAAATTTTACTCTAAATCCTATGTTTTTAAGGTATTGTAATTCGGTAAATATTTTTTTGTGTTAATTTTCCTGATGGATTACTAAATACTTATATATAAATAAAAAAATAACCGAACAAAAAATTAGAAAAAAATATTTGTAACAATAACGCCGTTTTTACGCCTCACATCAGCAATTATGAAATTTTATGTCCATTTCTTGCAAGGGGAGGTAATTCTGTTCAATTATTCTAATTAATATATAATTATTTTAAAAGTAAAATCGCCTTGAAAATCTTTTTTATTCTCATTCAAATAATTAAATAAAACATTTACAAACACATTTATACATAAAAATACAATAAAGGGTGGATAATTGTAATTTTCATCAATTAATTTCTAGCGGAATTTGCAATTATGCTTACGAATTCAAACTTTCGTAGCATTTTTGCAAATCTCGCGGTAGACCCAAAAAGGTATTTTTTCTGCGAGTATCTATGCAATATATCAATAGAATAATGCTTGAAAATAATTATTGCCAAAAAAATAGCAGTAAAAAATGCATAATACTTGCCTAATGGAAAT